>JAJIBD010005989.1:0-48444 GCA_021461705.1 Cryptotis parvus
CACATAACTGCTACATTCGGAGATGTTTGTTCCATTGAGAGTGAATGGGGCCTCTGGAACTAGTTCATTCTTCGTGAACATAGTTTTCTTTAGATTCAGCTGTATACCTACCTTTCCACATTCTCGGTCAAAGTCAGCCAGCATTTGTGCCACTTGGCTAATGTTTGGTGTTATTAGAACAATGTCATAGCGAGCGGAGGTGGTGTAGTTGCCGATCTATCTTCACTCCCATTCCTTCCCATTCTAATTGTTGCATGATGTTCTCAAGGGTGGTGCTGAAGAGTTTTGGTGAAATGGTATCACCCTGTCGAACCCCTCTTTTCACATTAATGATCACTTCTTTGTAGAATGGTGAGATCCTGGTGGTGAATCCGTAATACAGCTCACGAAGGATCTTGATGTATTGGGTTTGAACACCCTGTTTGACTAGGGCTTCGGTGACTGCTTCAGTCTCCACAGAATCAAATGCTTTCTGTAAATCAATGAACGTGAGACAGAGCGGCATCTTGTACTCCCTACAAACCTCAATGAGCTTGGTTACCGTGTGGATATGGTCGATTGTGCTGAATCCTTTCGGAAGCCTGCTTGCTCTCATGGTTATCCTTCATCTAGTGTTCTGCTAATCCTGTTCAGGATGATTCGTGTAAACAGCTTGTAGATGACAGACAACAGGCAGATGGGGCGATAGTTGCCGATGTCGTGAATGTCTCCCTTCTTGAACAGTAGAACTGTCCTGCTGGTTTTCCATTGGGAGGGCACCTTGCATTCGGACAGGTAGCGTGTGAAGAGCCGAGCTAGTGTATTGATGAGTACCACAGCAGATTCTTCAGGTGTTCGGGTCTGACTTTGTCTGGGCCTGGTGCTGTTCCCTTCTTTACTGACGAGATGGCATGTCAGATTTCAGAAGGGAGAACGTTGGGAATGACATATCCATCCTGTGGAATTTGGTATGTGGACAGGTGGATGTGGCTATCAAAGAGATTTGAGTAGAAGTCCTGGATAATCTTCTCCATTGCCTTTATGGAAGATGTGATAGATCCATCAGGGTGTCGGAGGGCAGTCATCTTGGTCTTATAGTTGGCAAAGGACAGGCGGGCAGTGCGAATGCTTTTTCCCGGCTTCTGCTGCATCTTCCAGTATTTCTGCTCTTCTGTCTTTGAGGTCTTCTTTTATCGCTTCTCTGCACTGTTTAGCAAGCTTGGATGTTAGCATTTGGTCTCCTGAGGCTTGCGCCTTGCCACGTTGGCGAATGAGCTCGAGAGTTTCTGAAGACAGGCGTCCTTTTGTGTTTTCTCTCTCTCAGCATTCTTCGCACAATCATGGAGGTGCTGAACCAGTCGGTTGTATTCTTAATCGATGTTGTCAATGATGGTATCTTCCCATGTTGCTGCAATGGTGCCAAAGAGTTCCCAGTTGGTGGTCGTTCTGGGAGTTCTCTTCTTAAACTTTGCAGCCTTTTCTCCCTGTTGCAGGGAAGTAGAATTTTGCCACGAAGGGAGACAGTGGTCTGATCCTGTTTGGAATTTGGGGACGAGCAGCTACATAGGTCAGAAAAAACCGTCAATTGAAGATGATGTGGTCAATTTCATTTGTGGAACTGTCCGCCAGGAAATTCCCATGTCCAACGTTTCACTTCAGCTTTCTGGAACTGTGAGTTCCCATGAATGGTCTTGGTGGACATGATGAACTCAGATAGTCTCTCACCCTGTTCGTTTCCATTCTAGGCCATGGGTCCCGATGTGGAGTTCTTCAGCCGATCTTCTTGGTCCTATCTTGGCATTAAAATCACCCACTATGATCTTGTAGAAGGTGTGATCTTTTTTATAGAACTCCTCCAATTCCATGTAGAATTTCTCAATTTCGTCTTCTTTGTATGTGGATGTTGGTGCGTAGACAATGAAGATAGAAATTGCTGGCAGTGGGCCACATCTCTTCAAGTGTAATCGTCCTATTTGGTTTGTAAGGCATTCAAATGAATCAATGTTTACAGCCATGTTCGTGTTGACAAGGACACCAACGCCACCGATGCCTCTTTCGTCGCATGTTCCAAGGGAACAATTCTTCTCGGTGTCAAATACAGCATGATGCAACTGGCGCCTCCTCGTCTCAGTCAGACCAATGATGTCGTACTTGATCTTTTTTTGCTTGCAGCATCAGATCCTCAATATATGCTTCCGATGCCAGTGTACGTGCATTGAAAGTACAGACAGTCATTTTAGTCCTTCTTCGTTTGGCAGCCTAGGATGGCCATGAAATTTTGTCTGGCACTGCTTGTTTGCCTTTCTTGCTGCTGCCGTATTAAGGGCTCTTTCGGGGTCAGGAAAATAAACATTTCTGTTACTGGATTTGGCATATCGATCCACGCCTTACAGCTTGCCAGGCTCTGCCATGTGGGCGCTATATTCTCATTACTTTGTGGGACTCTCTCAGAGGGTGGGTTGAATTTGGAGGTAATTGCGTGGCCGGCGCCTTAGCGCAACGGGGAAAGCTGGTTTCTGCTCTGCGGGTGTACCTGTGTCCGTTCCATTCATAATAATATAATAATTGCTGTTATTTGAATGTATGGGCAAGTACTTTATAAAACAATATAGACTTGGTATGCTATGAAATAGAAATGCTTATATGACATTTAGATGTGTTTATTTGGCTTTTTGAATCTTAATTTATTTCTTTCAGAGTCTAAAGTTTTCAAGAATTTAGGAGACTTAAGTACCATATTTATAACAACAAGAACCATATCCTTCCATTGCTGATCATAGAGCCCTTAGAAAATCTGTAACTTAGTGTACTAAGTTCTCAGATCTTTACCTAGCTTTGCTGTTCATCCTTTCATTACATATTTGTCAAGACTAAAATAAATTTTTGTTTTCTTATTTTTAAAATCATGTCAGATTTTAAATTATTGCCACAATACTAAGAACTGAACTTAGATTTTATTTGGGTTTATATTCATTCATTCATTCAATCATTCATTCATTCCACTCACTCATTCATTCATTCACTTAGCTATTTGCTCTTAGGGTCACATCTGGCATTACTCAGGGATTACTCCTGCTCTACACTCATGAATTACTCTTGGCAGTACTCAGGGACTATATGGGATGCTGGGGAACAAGCGTGGTTCAGACATGTGCAAGGAAAATGTCCTACCTGCTGTACTATTGCTAAGACTCCAATGTGGAATTTTAAATCTTTATCACTAGCATTTTATCTCTATATAAGGTTCCAATCAAGATAGCACATCCCTTCAAATACCTATGTTTCCTAGTGTCTTCTTATTCAGCAGCATATTTTCCTTATTTTTAATGACCTTTAAAGTTTTGAGAAATGTGTCATATATTTTGTAGAATGTCACTGAATTTTTCATGTTTTCTCATGATTTGATTAGGTTTAATTTGTTTTGGCAAAAGAACTTTGCCAATGTTAAGTATTTGATTTATCTTACAACAGATACACTGCTTCATGAGGAGTTGTTATGATGATGCTAATATTAAATACATATTAAGTTGGTGTCTTCCAGATCTTTCCACAGTAAGTTTCTATTTTTTTCCCCATTCTATAGTTAATTCCTTGGCAATAAGTCATAAAGCCTAGTCCATGCTCAGCAGAGATAAATCAAACTTAATATTCTTGAGGAGAAATAGCATTTCAAGTTTTTGATGTAAAAATATTTTCCTTTATGCTCCATTTAAATGTATCTATTACTTATAGTAATATGAACTTATGAATACTCAGTCTGTTGGAAAATCCCAATGTTATCAGTTTTCACTTTGGCTTAAAATGTGCCAGCTTTCTGCTCATTCCCTCTGATTTTTAACATTATCTCACCCACTTCTTTTTATAGGACTTTTCTTAATTTTATCCTGAAGAGATGCCCCAGGATAGAGTCTTTTCTTGCTTTAACTCAGGGATTTCCCATTTTCCTAAGGAGCTTGAATTCTTTTATTACAGAAAACATTTAGAAGTCAAGATCTGAGTACTACATTCATTTCTACTGGAATGTATCTGCTTTTAGCTTTCTCAGCAGCTAGAGCTGGATGTTTATGTATCTCTTGTCACTTTCATCACTTGTCTTCCCATTCTTCATTGATTTGCTCAAGCGGGGCGCCAGTAATGTTTCCATTTGTTGGGAATGAGGGTCCATTATTGTTACTGTTTTTGGCATATCGAATACACCACGGGGGAGTTTGCCAGGCTCTGCCATGGTTCTGGGCTCATCCCAGGGGGCCCAGTCTTTTACTGTATCAGGCCATCCACCATCCAGAGCCCATGAGGCAGAACCCTGGGTGTAGACAAGCCTGTCTCCCTGTCTGCCACCTATCAATGCAAGGGGGCACCGCAGCCACACCTGCAACACTTCTTATAACCATATAGTATGTACTAATTCTATACATTTTATTAACTATTTCTGAAGATTCCTTTTTACCAATGTTTATAGTTTATAGTCCATATTTTATGAGAAATTGAGTGATGTTATTGAACTAAATTAAAAATATTTGAATAATATTAATAAACCATTCAATATTTTAATAATGTAAATCATAGAGCATGAAAATAAAATTTCAATAACACTTCTCTCAATAGAAAAGCTTATCACAGCCTCGGCTCATGCGGCCGCAAAGCGGCCGGGCTGTTCATCAATAAATGCTCGAGTTTTGAGGTGACTACAAGAGAATCCCATCCACACGGCAGAGCCTGGCAAGATACCCATGCCGTATTTGACATGCCAAATACCGATAACAATTATAGACCTCCATTCCCATGACTTGATGGAATGGTTTGAGGCTCTTTATGTTCCCAGAGTAGGCAGATGACCTTGGGCTATCTTGCATGCGACAGGATGTATTGAGATGTTACTGGTGCCCACTAGAGCAAATTGATGATCTACGGGGGAAAACAGTGATACAGTGATACGATACTTCTCTCAATATGGTATTAATGTGTAAACTATATATAACATAATGCAAAAACGTAATATGTATATATAGCACATTCACCAAATATTTTTCATATGTACTTTGGACTAACCCAAAACTTTTTGCATTTAATTTAATGCTCTAAAATATTAATAAAAGTTGGTCCGAAGGATGTGAGTTATTGTTAAACTGCTTAAAATATTAATAAAACCTATCAATTTTTAATATTTATTTCATATGTTGACTGTTAAAATCACTATAAATTCTAATAACATAGGGATTTTTAAATAGTTACTTTATATATATATATATTTTGTGTGTTTTGTGTGTGTGTTTCATCTAAAGAACTGAAGGATTTTTATATGTCTCTTTCTTTTTTTTAGGGGATTTTATCACAACCAGTAGTGTTCAGTTCTTATTCTGGCTCAGAGCTCAAGAAATACTCTTTGATGTTTCTTTGGCTCATGGGACCATTTGGGTGGCTGGGAATCAAACCCTGACTGATTCTGTGCAATGCAAACACCATATCCACTTGTACTATTTCTTCATCCTCATATTTCTTTTTCTTTTGTGTTTTCAATTTATTCTTTTATTAAAGTACCCTGATTTACAACATTTTTCATACCTGAGTTTCAGGTATACAATTTTCCAATACCTACCCTGTCACCAGTGTCACCTTCCCTCCATCAGTACCATTCTTTACCTTCCCACCCCAACCTATCTCCTTAACAGGCACATTTTCAAGTTTGGATATTATAGTTGGATCTACTACTTTCAGCTTTGGTGGTTCCATGGTTCAGGTCCTGGTGTACCTCAAAGTTGATTATGGGCATACTGTAACTCTGGTTTTTTTAATTTGTCTTAATCTTTTTCCTTAAAAATATAATGTATGAGTTTCTTTGGTGGTGATTCCATTAATGGGGGAGCAATTGATATCATTAATACCTTATATTATTTGTGTCTCTTTTTGAGAAATCAAATACACTAGGAATTCAAAGCAAGTAAATGATAATTGTTTGATAGTTCTTCTATTGCTACCCTTTGATTCTTTCCCAGTTTAATTTTTAAAAGAAAAGTGATACAACTATTGTTATTCCCTTACTATGATTCTTTACATCCCACACATGAGAGAGATCATTCTGTGTCTGCCCTCTCCCTTTGAATAAATATATCTATTCAGCATGAAACTATTCAGAGAAATTTGCATAGTAATAATTGCATGATTTCATACTTCCTCCAATGGCATTCTCTAATGCCAAGTAGTATTCTATTTATATATGTATCACAGTTTCTTTGTCTAGTTATCTGTTCTTGAACAGTTGCAGTGTTACCAGATTTGGGTTATTGTGACTAGTGCTGTAGTGAAGATGGTAATACAAATGTTATTTTTGAATAGAGTTTTGGACTATTGAAGTAGTTTCCAGAAGTGGAATTGCTAGGTCATATAGAAGTATAATTCCAGTATTTTTAAAGTGTTCTTATTGTTTCCTCAAAAGATTTTTTATCAGACAACATTCCCACCAGCAGTGAATGAGGGTCCTTTCCCCACATCCATACAAACGTTTGTTTTTGAGTGCATGTGGTGTGTGCCTGTGAATATATTTTTTCTCTTCATTCCTACCTACCTAGGTTTTAACTTGCAGTAGAGTATAGCTTTAATCGTCTGTTTTAACTGACTTCAAAGAGTTACTCAAATACAAAGCAATGTTTTGGGAACTTGTCATGGAGAACAGATGAATTTATCAAAATTAGATTTAAGCTAAATCAGTCTTAAGAAGTTAATATTTTAGCATTTTCTCACTCTGTAACTGTCAATTTTCTCTCTTAAGTACATATCTCTCTCTATATATATCACTTGTATCACTTCTCTTCCTGTTGTTCATGATTTGCTTGAGCGGGCACCAGTAACATCTCCATACGTCCTGTTGCAAGTCAGTGTATCCCAGGGGCATCTGCTTGATCCAGGAACAGAAAAAGCCTAAAACCATTCTTTCAGGTCATGGGAATGAGGTCTATAATTGTTACTATTTTTTGGCATATCAAATAAAACATGGGTAGCTTGCCAGGCACTGCTGTGTAGGTGGTAGACTCTCAGTAGAAGGTGTTCATCTCGAGCATTTACTGATGAAACTCAATGGGGAAAGATCAGGTTTTCTCTTGGGTGGAGCTCTGAGGAGCTAAGGAGTCTGGATGTTGAGAATGACTGACCTCATGGTGTGGGGTTGCTCTGGCTTCCTGCTAGGCTCACTGTGATGATGGGTCACAACTAGAACCTTCCTAGTACTGTATACAGTGTACAAATGTGAAAGATACTGGGATGGACCTCATCCTAACATCTAGTACTATTTAAGATTGTTGCGCGGCCACATTGCAGCAGTGTGCTGATAGAGCTGTGGGTCTTGCATGTCTCTCTTCCTGGTTAGCTGGTGTGGAGGTGGAGGAAAGGGGCGGAGGAGCCCAAATCCCTGCTCCAAGCCCGACCAGCCTGGCCCCCCCCCCCCTGCACTTGTGAGCAAACCCTTGGAGCAATGTTGGACTCTGCCAGGGGCAGACATACACTATACACCTGAGTGCTTAACAGGTCTTAAAAGAACATTTTTAAACTAGAACTCCTAATCTATATATATTCTCTCCCTCTCTATATATATTTATATATATATATATATACACACACACTCTCTCTCTATATATATATTATATATAGGAGTATATATATATATACTCCTATATATACAGAATATATATATACCTATATATTCTGACATTATAGTAAATTTTTGAAAATAAAACTATTTTACTTGACTTAAAAATGTAAGTTAATACTTCAGTGATATGGAAAGTGTATGAAATAGAAATCATAGGAAGAGCGTTGCTATCATGTTAAGGGTTTTGATACTAACTTTAAATAAAATTTGAAACCATTATTTCAAATTTCAAAACCATTATTTCAACACAAACATTAGAATATTTTCCAATGCCTTGGATGCTCTCTGAGAATTGAATAAATATAATCAGAAAAACCAGCCATCAGCTATGATAGCAGTCAAAACCCATAGAGTTGATCTAAGGTTAATTTAATGATTAGTGATATATATACATCTTTGCTCTATATTTGGAGCCAATACAGTCATTTGATATTTATTCATGGATTGTAAAGTATATACAATAATTTCAAATTACTAAATTGTTATTTTAAGAAATTGGTTTGATAATGGTACTAATTTTTACCAGATAGAGGGTTAGTGAAGTAATAGATTTGATGACAGTATAAGGTAAAGATTAGGAATTCCAGTTTAAAAATGTTCTTTTAAGACCTGTTAAGAACTCAAGTGTATAGTGTATGTCAAGTGTGCAATTATATTTATAAATATTAGTTCAGGAGACAAGCCAGATCTGGGATATAATTTTTAGTTATCAAAGAAGATGATATTAATTACTAGACATGCACTGCACTCCTTAAAAATAATCAAAATTGCTCTTGAAATTCTCTTTGGAAGATGTAATACTTGAGACTGACATAGCATCACTTGCTAAATACACCACAGCCACATTTTTATATATAGTAGTATTATATTTTTGGCAAGTTGTTTGATTTATAGTGCACCATCACTTAGCCACCATTCCAACGGGAAAAAGTAAATATCTTAAATCACTCTTCATACCCATCATAAATGTGTGTGGTGACGTTGGCTCTTACAAGACTGAATGAGGATTAGTCTATGTGATCAAATAGAATATGAAAGAATTAATGTTATGCCACTCATGAGATTAGATTATGAAAGATCCGTTCTTCCCTCTAGAGCTTTTTCTGTATAACCAACCATATCAGGCAATCTTGTGTATTATCTTGCTCTGGAGGAGTCAAACTATTCACCTCTTATTGAGGACTCAGATGGCACTCTGTGAACAGAAATGAAGTGAAGTTAAACTCCCAGTCAACTATAAAAGAGAATGTAACCCAATAAATGACTATATGAGTCATTTTAGAAATGTATCTTCCAGATATTTTTTGAAGTGGAACTCCCTCTTGCAAGAATAACCCAACTCATTAAGTACCATGTTTCTGTCCTTTGTATACTGTAGGAGGTGATAAATGATGTGGTAGCTCACTAATCTTTGGGAGAATGTGACATGCTATAATACATAATTACTATAAGCAATATGTTTTAGACTGACATACTCTCTAAATTATCTCTAACTTTGACTTTTGCCTAGTTTATCTCCTTATACTCACTTTCTCTCCACTTTGCCATGTTTCTCTTTGTTTTCCAATGTATTGATCTTTAAAAATATATAAAAATAAGCATTTTGTTTTTCTTCACCTTTAGGATATAGAGAGATAGCAAACAATAGACCATTTACTTCACCTTGCTAAGGGCCTATATTTACTTTATTTTTAATGAAAAAAAAATTATAAGAAAGTGTCAGGGAAGCCGCTGGGGTTCCCAACAGTGCCGGGAAGCGAGTTCCTTTCTACCTTCGAGGCCGGTGGGGAATGGATGAAAACTCAGGAATCCAATGCAGTTTTAAAAGGGCTTTACTATCACAGTTTCTGATATACAATCCAAGAGCAGGGAAAACCTCCGGACTCTGGGTTCCCAGCTAGGCCCCAGCCAAGTGTAGGCCAAGATGGCTGCCACCATGTGTTGAGGCCCAACAGAGAATGGAGAGGACAGAGAAGCAAAACGCCAAGGGAAGCTGAAATGGCAAAAGGGCCCTTCTTTCTTCTTGCAGCTTATTTTATAGATAGAAACCCGCCAAAACTTCCCAGCCCGGCCATTGTGGGCTGGGCTATCTAGAGATGAAAACAGGAAAATAGCTCTATAGAAATGTAGCAACTTCAGGAGGCCTTCTGGCTATTTACAAGAATCCAGAGCTCATTCAAAGCCTCCCTAGCAGAGCTGGGAGGAGCTATAAGCTAAATGTAACTTCCCTGGCAGGGGAGGGTCTAATGCCCTCAGGTAATTTCTCCCAGCACCTCACCTAGGCTCTTTTATATGCTAATGTTTTGAGCCAAGATCTGCCTGGAAATGCCTTTTATAGGGTAGAGAAGGGGGTTTCTGAGATGGCATTCCTCTGTACCAAAGACTATACTAATTCCAGTTAAATATTTCTCCAAGCCTTCATAAGAGTCTCCTCTACTTCATGGTAATTTTGTATTTCAGTTGCCTTTGAGTTATCAGGAGCCATGCTTGCTTGCTTGCTTGGAGGTAAACAGCATTTCTATCTGATCTAATTACTTAGAGATCCAACGTGGCCAGGCAAATATGGTGGCAAGATCTAGCTAGTCCCATGATGATTGTGGTAGCATGAGAGAATATTTATACCAGCCAGTACAGAATACATGGTCAGATAAACTGCCACATTTAAACTATCTCCCTATCTACGAAGTAACCTGCAGGAGGCAATCCAGGGCAGATGCAGAGGCTCTTAGGAGTCCTGCAACAAGAAAGAATAATAAAATGTTTGCTTTCAAACTTAAAGATGGAATGAAATTCTCAAAAATGTGTAATTTCTGAAAATTTATCACCTAATTCCCAATGAAAGCCTAGCTTAAGTCAGTTGGAAAGGAAATCAGACCCTATTCAGCATATCTTGCCATTCCCTCTTTGAAGATATCACTGACTTTCCAGAGTAAGGAAATAAAGATCAATTGTTATTACATAATGAGTTAGACCTTGGATAAGGACTCAGGTGTCCTAACATAATGGTAATACCGTCACTTCACCTCACTACTTCACTACTAACATAATGCTAATATCACCACTTCACTTCACTTCACTTCACTTCACTTCACTTCACTTCACTTCACTTCACTTCACTTCACTTCACTGCTTCATTACTAATTTCCTAATTCTGTCCTTTTTTAAGGACATATATACATATACCTATACCTATACAAATACATAAAGGTTTTTTATATATATATATATATATATCCTTTGTTAAAAAACAATATATATATGCTTTGTTTTTTAACAGAAGGGGTACCTCTAGTGGTGCTCAGGATTTACTCCTGGTGGTTCTTGGAGGACCATATGGTGCCAGGGGATCAAACCTGGTTCTGCCATGTTCAAGGCCAGTGTCCTACCTGCTGTACTATCACTCCCGGCCCCAATTCTCTCACTTTATACTTATGTTATTAACCATATATATTTTGGGAAATCTTTGATTTTTCCCACTACATCAAAATGCTGTAATAATTTATATACTGTATGCTAAAATTCTCATGAGCAATAAAGTTTTGAGTCTAAAAGCAATCTCACCTTCATCATTACAACTACTACATTTTTAGTATAATAATGTAGTAATAATATAGCCAAATTTGTCTCAACATTTTTTCAGTTGTGATGAGACATTTGTATATTTCTTATTGTGCAAAGCATAGTAAGTGGTGTAGAAATGCTATTAAAATATCTTTGAGAATAATAATGATTTCTTGTAAAAAGATGGCAATCACTTCTGTAGTTTTGTTCTTTTGATGAATCTATCTTGAAATGTGGAGAAATGCTTGTGAAGTCAGATTTAAGTCTATTAGCAATTACCTTTCAGGCTAATTCCTAAGCCAAATTCTAGAACAGCTTCATTACTACATCACCATCTTCACTTAAAACTCTGTGCTCACCTCTCAAATGTATTTTGAAGAGATAGTCCTAATTATACTGTGTCATTAATGGCCTTAAAAGAGGATGAAATGAAGCAAGTAAACTTTCTTTACTTTAAATTAAGGTCCTGTGGGTTGTAAGGCTAGTCTACCAATTCACCAGCCATCTGTCCAGAGTGTTTCATTTTGTTTTTATCTTCAGTAGCTTCATTTCTCATTTAGTAATGAGTTTGAAATTACTTTTTAATATTTGCTGCAGAAGCATTCAGCTTATAGTGACAAATCAGGATGATTTCATATTTTCCTGAATAACAGAAGTTATTTGAAATATAAGTAACTGATTTAGTTATCTACACACCTAAAGGGTGAAGCCCTCTCCTTTTCATAAGGATTTGGTGTCAGCTTCTGATACCCACCTGCTGAATTAGGCTCCCAATGACTGAGAAAGTGATGCTCTAAATTTGAGTTTGAAAGAAAGTTTTAGAAAAAATTTCTTATTGAATGTTATTTACTTGAAAATCAAAGTGAACAGGGACTGTTTCACAGTGTGAGACACTAGAAAATAAAGGATAAGAGTGACAAAGACTCCTGTCAAGACTCTGTTTACTCACTAGCTGATAACACTCCTGGCATTTGACTCATACCTTGTAGGTCTTTTCATATAAACGTATCCCAGCCTTATTTAGAGTACTTACAGTATTAGCTGGTAATTTTGCTATGGCAATTTACAAGCCTTGGAATGAGCTAAGATAAATAAGTTAAGCACAAGAATTTATTCAGCAACATTGCATGAAATCATATTGGTGGTCACACTCTACATATCTGCAGTAGGTTGAACACTGGTAGCCCTGTGGAAGTCACTACAAGGAACAAAGAAGGTGTCATATACTAACACTAGGAAAAATATCAAAAGTGCAATGAAAACTGGTAATGAAGGGGATATAACAGAGAAAGGACTGCAGTTTATCTGGGAAAGAGGGAAAATAAATCAACCAGAAACCAATCAGATGATAAGTACTCACAAATGTTCAAATTTTTCATGGAATAATAACTCAGCAATATGAAATGATTTGGGATTGGAATGAAAGAATAGTGAGTAAAATATTTTCCTTTCATGCATCTGACCTGTTTTCCATCCCTGGCACCTCATATGGCTTGTAACTAGAGGAATTACAGGGCCACGGGTAAGCTGCCAGGTATGGCCGAAAAAAAAATCAACACTTTGTAAAAAGAATTAATCTATTTCATTTAATATACAGATAAGATATTGTCTCTTAAATGTATATCTTTAAAATTTTCTGCTTATTTGTAAAGTTAAAACTTTGCTCTTGTTATACTGACCTTTCCCTATCAAGGGATAGAGTTACATTTAAACATTTGTATCTTGACAGTCTTAAAATTTTATGTTCTTGTGTTAACTGTCACACACATATATTTAATCAAAATATCTCCTACTTATTTTTCATATTTGGTCACAATTTCCTTGAAATCAGAGACCATAACTTTTTATCATTGCATCTCAGTAGTACTACTTGATAGAGCAATAAAATCCTTTGTCAGCTGGTAAATTGACCCCCTAAAGAACCATATAAAATTATATTTACTAAATTTTGAGTCAATTTTAAACTTGCATAAGAGCCTGGCAGACTTTCCAGTAAAAAGTTAAAAGACCAGAACAGTTTTCTGGGATTACTATTATGGAGGTATATGGCATTTATCACATATAATATATTGTATATTATATAACTATACACTGCATTATTCTTCACTGTTCAGGGAGCACATGAGAAGAGGTAATGGCGATAATGGGGCAGGAGGAGAGGAAAGACCCTCTAGAGCAGGCAGAACATGAAGGGGTTGTGCTTCTCTCAAGAACACTGAATTAATAGGTGAGACAAAAATAAATTAACCCCAAGCCAAGATGAGTGTATTCACTGACAGATTCTCTCAAGAAAGCTGCATCTAGGTTATGGCTGGGTACCTTTGGAAGATGGTTTCTCACACCCTGATGTCTTCAGGCAGGCAAGGCTGAAAGTGCAGTAGAGTGAGATCAATCGAGTGGGGCAGATTGCAGGTCCCAATAATTAATAGCCCTCAACAGCTGGAAAATAAAATACCAGTAAAGAATCAAAGAAAGAAAATATATTTATTTCAAAGTAAATAAACTGACTTCTTCCTTTACAACACAATATTTGCTTTCAAGAACTAGAACTGGACTGGGGTGAGAGTGATAGTACAGCACGTAAAGGTTTGCCTTACACGTAGCTTACAGATCTTATAGGTCAGTTCTCTCAAAAATAGACTTTAGGAGGCTTTGGAGAGTTGTGGGCATTTTAATGGTATTGTGGTGCAGTCATTTTGCATACTGATGCCATAAATTTTGACAGTATTGTATCAATCTTATACTTAATTGATTTTTTATAGTGGGGGGCGCACCAGGCAGTGCTGGGGCTATTTCTGGTTCCATACTCAGGAATTACTTCTAGTGGGCTTGGGGAACCATATGTAATGTGGAGTTTGAATCCAAGTTAGCCAAGAACAAAGCAAATGTTTTACCTAATGGCCACTCATATTTTTTTAATCCAACAGTTTATGTCTTGGTTCTTGAAGAAAATCCAACCAAGTGTCCTGTGTGTTAACCAGTTTCTAATGCTATGTGCTAAAGATGGTTTAGATACTGAGCATTGATAGAATGAATTTTGAACAGTAGGGGATTTCCTATGCCACTGACTTGCCTGGACACCAGGCAGAAATTCAAGAAGAATCCATTGGAAAATCTATTGGACTGGGTAGCTTGTCACCTAGAAAACTTTGGGGATTCCTATATTTTATTTTGCACACTTTCCTTCTCCCTTTGTTATCATTTCCATTTCATGAGAGGAGATTCAAGAAACAGATTCCTCTCACTCTTCCTCAATATTGATATCAAGTGTTTTCTTTCCACCCTGACTTGTTAGTGATTCAAAAAGACTTCAAGAAAAAATGTGCCTTGTTCTTTCCAGGCAAGATGGTAGAATAAATTAAAGACACACAGCATTTATACTTCCAAATTGGGGTGTGAATAACATGGGAAAAAAGGGTTTTCAGCATTTCTACCTAAATGACTGTTATCATTTTCGTTGCTGTTAGTGTGGTGTCATGGAAACAGCCTGGATGTTAAAAATATCTAAACCTTGGTTCAAGCCTCAGCACTATCTCTAGTTCCAGCTGTGACTCAAGAGAAATGAATTACTCGCTTTAAGTCTCAGTTTTCTCATCTACGAGGTGAGGATACTAGTTCTTATTTCCCAGGGTGGATGTGAGAACTGAACGAAGGAATGTGTAGGAGAACTTAGAGGAGGACTTATAACTGAGAAATGCTTAATCGCCTCCAGTTGTTCTTCCTTCCGCTCCTCCATCTACCACCAAGTTTTAAGCAAGTTGGTTCAGTCTCATTCACATATGTGTCTTCTACCCTCCCTTACAGAACCTCTGAATTTTCTATGTGTCCCTCTAAGCAACAGAAAATGCTTCAGGTGAACAGCACATTTATATTCACATTAATTGTCCCACTGATTTCTGCTTTACACTAGCTGTCCTGTAATTACTCAGAGTAGAAAGAGGGGCAGGTTACTGTTTGTCTTGAGGATCTTGAGAATGGTTTCATTAGAGAAAGGTGACCAGGAAGTGTAAGAGGAAAGAAAACTGGCAATTAGAGAAATGTGAAACCTATGTCTAATGTTGGAGGCACAGTCAACTGAATTCATCAATCCAACACATTAGCCTATAAAAATGTTTCACAGGTGTTTTATTAATATCGCTTGATGTCTTGTGCCATCTAGCCACTGAAGTTTAGGGACAATAGTAATAGTGGTGGGCAAATCACTTATCTTGCATATGGTCAATCCTCTGCAAATGATATGGTCCCCTGAGTACCGGTAGTGATTCCTAAGTGCAAAGCCAGGAGGAACCCCTGAGAATCACTTTGTGTGGCCCCAAAACAACAACAAAAATCTAAGTTAAAAACATTTTTTGGGGATACCCACTGCCAATCACGTCAAACTCCAGAGCAAGTGAGAGGACAAAGGAGACCGGTGGCCTGGAGCACCCATTTTTGCCAACAGAACCCAACACACTCCCCATGCCAATCTGCTCCCTGATTTCTCCCACTCTACCCCAGGTGCATTTGAAATCCCCTCTGCCCATACCCAGCCCCAACCCTGGGGCCAGCACACAAGGGGACCAGACTCTTGCAGGTTTCACACCCCCAAAACTAAAAACTGTGTGGAGAAGTAATTAGTTTTTGGATATCCTATACAGAAATTCTGGGGTACATTAGCCACAATACTCACCTCCCACAGAACTTGTTGAACAATCATCAACAACCTCCACTGTACTGCCCAGCCACACAAGAATACTCAAGTTGCAACCTATAACAGTCATAATGGTAAAACAATGCAGAATTCCATCACTCTCAGTGAGCAAATCCACTTGCCAAGATGAGTCAAACAATAATGGTGAGCAGTATAACCTCTCCAATAAGGAATTTTGAAGGGAACTGTTAAGGATGCATAAGTAACTCAAAGAATCAATGGAACACAGAGCCAATAAAATGCAAGATGGCATGAAAGCAGAAGTAATTAAATGAAAATGCAAGCAGAAATAACAGACAGTAAAAATGTGGTGGGTGAAATTAAAAACTCATTGGAAGGCCTTTGCAGCATAGTAATAGCTGCTGAGGACAGAATCAGTGAACTCCAAGATAAATTGCAGAGACCTTCTAGGCAGCAGCAGAAAATGGAAAAAAAAACTCACAGTAAATGAACAGACAACAAGAGATAACCGAGATGAAGCCAAAAGGAATAACATAAGCATCATTGGAGTCCCAGATGGACAGAAAGAAAACCCTGAGTAAGAAGCATCTATCAAAGCAATTATTGCTAAGAAGTTCCTGGGATTAAATAGCACTTGCTTGAAGATTCAGAAGGCCCAAGGGTACCATTTAAAAGAAACTCAAATAAGACTACTTCAATACATATCCTAATCCAAATGACAATACCATAGATACAGATAGAATACTGAAACCACCCATATCAAAAAAAGAAAATCGCATACAACGGAAAATTCCTAAGATTTACAGAAGATTTTTCAGAGGAAACACTCCGAGTCCAAAAGACAATGGTGGGATATTGTGAAAAGATTCAATGAAAGGAAGGCCTCACCAAGAATTCTTTACCAGCCAGACTCACATTCATATTTGAGGAAAAGATGCACATTTCATAGATAAGCAACAGCCCAAGAACTTAATTGACTCAAAACCAACTTTAAAAAGGACTGAAGGTGCTACTGTAAGATAAGACAAACCCTAAAAGTGCCACAAACTTATTAAAAAAGATGGCACAAAACCCTATGGCAATAATCTCTTCAACATCAATGGTGTAAATATACCAAATAAGAGACACAGAGTGGCAAAATGGATTAAAACAACTGAATCCAACATTCTGCTGCCTACAAGAAACACATCTGAAAAATCAGAGCAAACAGACTCAAAGTCAAAGGCTGGAAGACAATTCTCCACACAATCAATTTCTCCAAAAAGGCCAGTGTGGGAATACTAGTATCTGCCAACCAGAGACTCCAGGCTGAAACAGGTTAGAAAGGACAGTGAAAGTCATTTCTTAATAATTAATGATATGTATACCAGGAAGAAATTACACTCCTAAACATATATGCACCCAACAAGGTGCCAGAAAAATACTTAAAACAACTGCTAATATACTTCAAAAAAACATTGACAGTAACACAATAGAAGTTGGAGACTTCAACACTGCTTTATCAATACTTGATAGATTTACAAGACTGAAACTCAACAAGGAAATACTGGCCCTGAAGGAAGAAATGGAAAAAAGAAGGCTGGTTGATACATACAAGGCTTTTCATCCCCCAAACAGCTGAATACACATTTTTCTTCAGTGTACATGGAACGTTCTCCAAGATAGACCACATGTTGAGCCACAAAGCATACCTCAATAAAATAAAAAAGATAGAAATTGTGTCAACTATTTTCTCAGACCATTATGCACTGAAAATGGAAGTCAATAACACACAGAAAGAGGGAGTCAAACCAAATACCTACACACTGAGCAACTGACTGCTGAACAACCAGAGGTGATAGAAGAAATCAAATAGAAAGTCTTAAGATTCCCGTAAAAAATTAAAATGAAGACACAAACTATCAGAACTTGTGGGACAGAACAAAAACAGTGTTAAGAGTAAAGTTTATAGCTCTGCAAGCATTCATCAGGAAAAAAGAAAGGGCCCACATAAATAACCTGACTTCTCAGCTCAAAATATTAAAAAAATACCAACAAAAGAAGTTCAACCCAGGCAAAAAGAAGGAAATAATTAAACTTAGAGAGGAAATCAATGAGCTAGAACCCCCCAAAATCAAAAGTTTAATGAAACCAAAAGCTGCTTCTTTGAAAAAATAAACAAGATCAACAAGCCATTTGCAAGACTTGTAAGGACAGAAAAACAAGAACCCAAATAAATAGAATCAGTAATGAAAAGGGGGGCATCATATCAGAAACCACATAAATCCGAAAGATCATCAGAGATTACTTTAAGCCATGAGACATGAGAACCTACAAGAAATTAATAAATTCCTGAAGTCCTATAGCCTCCCGTGGCTGAAACAAGAACTGAAATACCTTAATAAACCTATTGCCATGCAGGAAATTGAAACAGTATCTAAAAGTCTGCCCTAACAGAAAAGTCCAGGTCCAGATGGATTCACTAGTGAATTCTACCAAACCTTTAAAGAGGACCTACTCCCAGTCCTTTTCAAGCTCTTCCAGGAAAAAGGAGAAATAGAAACACCCCCAAACAGCTTCTACAAGGCACATATAACCCTCATACCAAACGCAGGGAGAGAAAACACAAAGAAAGGGAAACTTTAGACCGATCTCCTGATGAACACAGATGCTAAGATCTTCAACAAAATACTAGCAAACAGAATCCAAAGACTCATCAAAAAGATTATACATCATGACCAAGTAAGATTCATTCTGGGAATGCAAGGATGGTTCAACATTCACAAGTCAATCAACATAATACATCATATGAATAAGAGAAAAATATAAAAACCATATGATCATATCATAGACGCAGAGAAAGCATTTGACAAGATCCAACACACGTTCATGATAAAAACCCTCAAAAAAGTGGGAATTGAATTTACCATCCTCAATATAGTCAAAGCCATCTACCAAAAATCCACAGTGAGTATCATTCTAAATAAGGAAAAATTGAAAGACTTCCCCTAAGATCAGGGACAAATAAGGTTGCTCACTCTCACCTATTTTATTCAATATAGTACTGGAAGTACTTGCCATAGAAATCAGAGAAGAAAAGGACATTAAGGGCATCCAGTAGGCAAGGAAGAAGTCAAGCTATCACTATTTGCAGACATGATATTATAGCTAGAGAACCCTACTCTCTCAACCAAAAATCTCCTAGAAACAATAGATACCCTATAATAGAGTGGCAGGGTACAAAATCAATACCCCCAAAGTCAGTGGCTTTCCTGTATTCAAATAATGAAAGAGAAGAAAGGGATATTAAGAAAGGGATTCCATTCACACTTGTGTCACAGAAAATCAAATACATAGGAATCAGCTTAACCAAATGTGTAAGGAACTGTACAAAGTAAAGTATAAGACACTGCTTCAAGAAATAAAAGAAGACACAAGACAATGGAAATACATTCCCTGCTGATGGATGGGGAGAATCAACATTGTCAAAATGGTAAACTCCTTAGAGCTTTGTATAGATTCAATGTGGTCCTAATAAGAATAACCATGACATTCTTCAAAGAACTTGACCAAACACTCCTGAAATTTGTTTGCAGTAATAACCCCCACTGATAGCTAAAGCAATCCCTGGGAAAAAGAAGATCACCTTTCCCATTTCAAACTGTACTCAAAGCAGTAGTATTTAAATCAGCATGAAATTGGAATAAAAACAGAGCTGTGGACCTAAGGACCTCTGTCTAACAACATGTGCAAAAATCAGATCAAAATGGTTAAAGATCTCAATATCAGACTTGAATCCATAAAATATGTTAAAAATTTAGGAAAAACCCTCCACAACATTTAAACTGAAGGAATCTTTTAAACATGAAACACCAGTAACAAAGCAACAGAAGCAAAGACAAATATATGGGACTACATAAAGCTAAAAGCTTCTTCACCTCAAAAGAAACAGTGGCCAAGATACAAAGACAGTCTACAGAATGTGAAAGAATATTCACCCAATACTATCCGATAATGGGTTAATATCCAATATATATCAGGCACTTGTAGAACTTCACAAGAAGAAAACAGCCAACCCCATCAAAAAACGGAGAGAAGTAAAAAAAACTTTGACAAGGAAAAAATTCGAATGGCCAAAAGACATATGAAAAAACTGTTCATCATCAGAAATCATCAGAGAGATGCAAATCAAAACAACAATGAGATATCATCTCACACCACAGAGACTGGCACATATCCAAAAGAGGAAGGACAACAAATCCTGGCATTAATGTAGAGAGAAAGGGAATCTCATTCATTGTTGGTGGGAATGTCGGCTGTTCCAACCTTTATGGAAAACAATATGGACATTCCTCCAAAGACCATTCGACCCAGCCATATCACTCCTGGGAATATATACTGGGAAGCCAAAAACATACAGCTGAAACACCATCTACACTTTTATTTTCATAGCAGCACTATTCACAATAGCCAGAATCTGGAAAAAAGAGTGCCCGAGAATTGATGATTGGATAAAGAAACTGTGGTACATCTACCCAATAGAATACTATGTAGTTGTTAGAAAAAATGAAATTATTGAATTTGCCTTAAATGGATTGACAAGGGAGAAGATTATGTTAAGTTAAATTAGCCAGAAGGAAGACAGATATAGAATGACTGCATTTATTTGCATTATATATGTATATATCACTGTATCACTGTCTTCCCGTTCATCATTGATTTGCTCGAGCAGGCACCAGTAACATCTCCATATGTCCTCTCTCCTGCAAGTAGAGCCCAAGGGCACCTGCTTGCTCCAGGAACATAAAGAGCCTCAAACCAGTCAATCAGGTTATTGGAATGAGTTCTATAATTATTACTGGTATTTGGCATAAAAATATGACATATATATGTATATATATATATATATATATATATAATATCAATATCCTAGGTCAGTCAAAACATGGATCAGGAGGTCTTGCCAAAGGTGAAATCTATGACAAATGTGTGGGAGTCAGATTTTAGGTAAGACAGGGAAGGGAACAGTATGCTAATAATTGTCGAAATTGATAATACCAGCCTAGAACTGAACATTGAATGCAGGTAAAAATATACACATGATAGCTTCTAAATGTATGAAATAGTAATACACAGTGTATAAGAGAAGAGAGAAAAAGAGAGAGAGAAATAGAAAGAAAAGAGGTAAAGAACCTACTATATATTCAGGTTAGGGGGGGGGGGGGAAGAAATTAGGAACATGGTGGTGAGAAATGGGCACTGGTGGCAGGATGTATGCTGAAACACTGTAAACCAAAACCCAAACATGAAGCTCTATGTAATTGTATATCTCTTGGTGGTATAATAAAATATTAAAAAAGCATGAAGCCAATATCCATGGCCAGACAAAACATGGATCAGGAGGTCTTGTCAGTTAGTAGAAGCGACTGCAAATGTGTGGGAGTCAAAGATTAGGCAGTACAGAGAAAGGAACAGTGTATCACTTCCCTTGTATCATTTGTCTTCCTTGTTCATTGATTTGCTCCTGCAGGCACCAGTAACATCTTCATATGTCCTGTGCATTCTAGTGTAGCCTAGGGGCATCTGCCCATTCAGGCACATAGAGAGCCTCAAATCATTCCTTTAGGTCAATGGAACGAGGTCTATAATTGTTACATTTTTTGGCATGTCAAAGAAGTAGTGTACTATTAATTATTGTAAATGATAATACCAGAGTATAACTGAGCATTGAAAGTAGGCAAAAGGGTATACATGATAACCTCTAACTGTATGTATTCCAAGCCACAGTGTGTAAAAAGAAGAGAGAGAGAAAATTGCCTGCCATGGATGCAGGCTGGGGGATGTGGGGAAATCATGGGACATTGGTGGAGGGAAATGGGCACTGGTGGTGGGATGGGTGTTGGAACACTGTATGACTGAAACCCAAATAGGAACAGTTATGTAACTGCATGTCTTAAGGTTGTATTACTTGTTTTACTTGTATCACTTGTCTTTCCGTTGTTCATCGATTTGCTCGAGCGGGCACCAGTAACATCTCCATATGTTCTGTTGTAAGCAAGTGTAACCCAGGGGCATCTACTTGCTCCAGAAACAGGAAGAACCACAAACTATTCCTTTGGTCATGGGAATGAGGTCGATAATTGTTACTGGTTTTTAGCATATCAAATAAAACATGGGTAGCTTGCCAGGCTCTGCTGTATAGGTGGTAGACTCTAAGTAGAAGGCTCTCATCTTGAGCATTTACTGATGAAACTCAAAGGAGAAAGGTCAGGTTTTCTCTTGGGTGGAGCTCTGAGGAGCTGTGTAGTCTAGCTGTTGAAAATAACTGAACTCATGGTGTGAGGGTTGCTCTGGCTTCCTGCTAGGCTCACTGGGATGATGGGTCACAGCTAGAACCCACCTAGAACTGTATACAGTGTGTAAATATGAAAGATCCTGCGAAGGCCCTGACCCTAACATCTAGTACTATCTAAGACTGTTATGCGGACACAGAGCAGCAGTGTGCCAACAGAGCTGTGGGTCTGGTGTGTCTCTCTTCGGGGTAACTGGCATGGAGTTGGAGGAATGGGCGGGAGGAGCCCAAATCCCCACTCCAAGTCTGGCCAGTGTGGCCCTCCCCCACACATGTGATTTATCAAGTGTAGTATCTTAAGGTGGAATAATAAAAAATAAACCATATATATACACATATATATATATATATTTGGAAAGAATATTAAATTTCAATAACCTTAGAAAATTTCTGGTTCTCAAAAAAATACCATTTGGCTGGTTCAAATTTTGACTTCATCATGTTTTATGAGAGAAGAACATACCTTTTGAATGGATAAGTTCTGCAGTGGAATACCTAGATTTATTTTCTTTTATTTGTTTCTACTCAGGGGTCATTCCTGGTGATGCTCAGGGGACTAGCTGAGTGACACTTTGGGAAACTGTGTATTGAACCTGGGTTGGCTGTGTGCAAGGCTAGTGCCCTTCTGGCTATACTGTTGTTCCAGCCCAAGAGATATCTAGGTTTACACTATGTCCCCAGCTCTGACACTTGCTTCCCGATGGGATGGATTGTGTCAGATATTTGGCGACCCCTAAGTCTCAGACTTCTGACCTTTCCATGACAAATTTGTATGCCTTGGAGCCCATGGATCCCTTCTAGCTCTGATGATTGTGAAACTACAAGCCTGAATGTCCTTGTCATTTCACCAGGGTTGGCATTGGTATTCCTATCCTAATATGGTTCCAGCTTTCATGTTAGGAAATTTTGCACTTTCATTATTTGCATCTCATTGTGCAGCAAAGCATGTATCATTGGTTAATTAATGCTGCAGGCACGGCATTCTGCTAAACAACTGTTTAGCCTAGAGTGGAATAAAACGCTACAATGACTAGTACAGTATCATTATGTAACAGAAAATTAAAAATCTGATAATTTGATTGGAAGTCTCAGGTGAGTTTTTTGTATAAAAATGTTAACCTCAAGTAGCTATAAGCAGGTAAATGTTTTATTCATCCCACTGATACGAAATAAATGCTTATGATATAAATTATGTATAATTAATACTCCTGGGATAAAAAAATGTATGCTAATAGGTTGTCAGTTAATTAAGAAAGGAATAGGAGGTAAACAAAGGTGATTATAATTTATCCTGGGACCATAAACAGAAATCGTGCCTTAAATAATCTCTGTAAAAAAATACATTATACAGCAAAACCTTCATTTTCATCCAGAGCAGCCGCCTGATGTTATTTTTTCAGCAACTGTTCAGTAGAGCTTTTAAATGAGGAAGCAGCTTGTGATAGCCAGCCGGGCATGGCCCTCTCGGCCACCACGACTCAACTGAGATGGTCTTTATGATCAGTCTTAGTCTCTTCAGGAACATTAGCTGAACTGCTAAAATATAGCCTTTTTCTTTCTTTTTTTTTTTTTTTTGGGAAACCAAAGACTATATTAAAACTGTTTTTAAAGAGCGTAAATAACTGCTAAAGCCTTGGAAAAGTACACATAGAGTATAGGGCAGTTTTGTGACCTCTTATTTAATCCTCTTTGAGTTGGAATACAAGGCACTTGTTCCTATCAGAAATTAGGAAGAGGTTTGGTGTTGATGTAGATATAGGAGGGGTCCATGAAAATCATTTAGTTTGCAAGTGATATAGAACTGACATATTTTGTCATTGAAGAAACAGGCTTTTCCCCTCATAAATTGAAACCTGAGTCACTGAAGGGATTGGAAGGCTTTAGCACTGAGAGAAGGGGCACATTAATATAGGGTCTGAGGGGACGCTTGGCCACAAATCTCTCTGAAGTTGGAGACCAGAATGAAATACCATAAGAGAGAGAAGAAATTAGGTTTGAGGCAAATATGCAAACATTCAATAGAGTTACTAAAAGGAGTGAGAGGAGATTAATCATGGACTAGAGAAACCTCTCCTTAGGTGAGAAATCTTTTCTTCTACAGTTTTCCCTGCTTGATTCCTTTCTAGCACATGGTCAAGAGAGGCTAGGCTGTGGAGTAGAATTCTTCATCTTGTATTCCACATGCTTCCAGAGGGGAATGTTTAGAACGATCATTTTACCAAATCCATGCCTGCCACCTCATCAGGTAAGGTGTATTAGGTTTTGGTTTTGTGTTTGTTTGGAGTGTTTTATTCCCATCTGAGAAAACAATACTATATCCTGTTCTAGATGAAATTTCCAACTTAGATGAGTGATCTGAAGAGAAGACATCTCTACACAATGAGACGCTGGTAGTGTTCCCAGGTCTACAGATTGTCCTTGTTCCCATCTGGCATCCAGATTGTTTTAAATTCTGACCAAGAACAAAAATTCTGAGACACATAGGCTAGGAATACCTATATCTTTGGATTTAATGCATACAGTACCAAGTATGCTACCCGCACGGCAGAGCCTGGCAAGCTACCCATGTCGTATTTGATATGCCAAATACCAGTAACAATTATAGTCCTCATTCCCATGACCTGGTGGTATGGTTTGAGGCGCTTTATGTTCCTGGAGCAAGCAGGTGCCCTTGGGCTCTACTTGCATAATCCAGGACATATGGAAATGTTACTGGTGCCCGCTCGAGCAAATCGATGATGAACAGGAAGACAGTGACAGTGACAATACTTCCTAAAATAGTGTAAAATTAAAAAGAGCTCAGTAATGTATCCAACACATTTTCTGTCTCCCAGTGAACAGCGAATACTGCTTTGAAGCCAGAGAGATACAGCCAGTAGGGTACAAATTTGCACGTAGCTATTCTGGGTTCTATCATTGGCACTCTATATGGGCCCCAAGTATCACCAGAGGTGATCCCTACACACATAGCTAGGAGAAACACTGAACACTGCCAGGTTTGACCAAATGCTGTCTTACTTGTGATATAAACTATTTCTCACTGTAGCTAAGCACATTAAGCACACACACTATTTTAGTCTCCTTTTCCACCCTACCTGTTTAGGATTAAGCACACACCCAGTTAAAATTCTCTACCTGATTGGCTGACAGAGAGTTCACACCCTCTTTTTTCCTCTATATGATTGAGGACTGGGTGTTCACACCCTCCTTTCTCCCTCTACCTAATTAGCTGACATAGATTCCACACCCAACTCTACCCCAGTTTAAATATCCCTGTTCCACCTAATAAAGTAAAGCTATTCCCCTGAGTGGTTCGTGTAGGCTTTTTTTTTTTTTGGAGCTCTACTTAATCTGCTCTGTGGGTGTTTTACTCATTCAGAGGGTTCATAAAAGCTTCTTTATTGGTGCTCTACTCATTCAGAATCCTACCTCACCAGTGACATCAACATACACTGTCTTTATTCTTGTCATTATATTTACTACTACCTTCATAATCATCTTCATAATGATGACTCTAAGACTTATTTTCTCTCAACTTTAATTAAGAATTAGACTAAAAAAAAGCAAAAAAAAAGAATTAGACTAAAAAATTAAAACCAACAAATGCATCTGGACAAAGACAGTTGAGAATGTAAAGAATGTTACACTTCCTCTTATTTTTCTCTTACTGTGTAGCTTATACAAAGAAAATAGGACTAAGACAAATATTTATATCAGAAATAGTTCTCAAAATGTATAGTACAGATACATAGTATAGTACAAGAACTTGAATCAAAGGATGGACTAAACAAAGGATTGATGTTCACCAGTCTGTAATATGTCTTGTCTAAAATAGAACCTCATGTTCTTCTGTAAGTTGTTTCTTGTAACATTGTAGTCACATACTTCTCTAGGATATGTCAACCATTTCCCACCCTGCTGTCCATTAGATATATTTCTCTTCTAGTCACTTTTTCTCTCAATAAATTAATCCATAAATATACGGTGTACCAGGACCTTAATTTACCATCATTATAAAAGTTTGTGAATCTCAGTTGCTTGACATGTACCGCTTGGTTTTGTCTGTCTTGTATATGATAAACTATTGTATGCAGTGTTATTTAACTTGAATTAATTTGATATGAAGTTTAATTATTCATAACGTACATCATGTATTATTATTATTTACTATTGGCATTAGATACTCTTTTACTCAAATAACCAAATAAATAATTCGCCCATCTAAGTAGGTTTGTCTTTTTTCCTATTAATTTGTAAAAATGGTTGATTTGCTTTGACTACTCTACTCTTGCCAAATATATTTCTTACAAGTATATTTTTCTATTTATGTATTGTTTTCTTTTCTTAATGATGCTTTTTGATATCCAGAGGTCCATAATTGTGATTTTAATCAATTTTTATAAACAGAAGTGTTTGTGTCTTATTTAAGATTGTTCTATCCTAAAGTTGTGACATGACTGTATGTTTCCTTCTAAACTTTTATTACTTTTCTCTTAATATTTGGATAGATAATAAAATGAATTTGGTATGTACAGTGTGAGGAAGGGGTCACAGTTCATATTTTATCCTAGAGATATTTCTATCACTTGTCTTCCCGTTGTTCTTCGATTTGCTCGTGCGGGCACCAGTAATATCTTCATTCGTTGGGAATGAGGTCCATTATTGTTACTGTTTTTGGCATATCGAATACACCACAGGTAGCTTGCCAGGCTCTGCAGTGGTTCTGGGTTCATCCCAGGGTTCCCAGTCTTTTGATACATTGGCTCAGTAGTATTTAGTAAAAGATGACTCTGAGGCCATAGAGATAGTGTAGTAGTTAGAGCATTTACCTTACACATGGTTGACTTAGATTTGATTCCCAGTACCCCATGTGGTCCCTTGAGCACTTGCAGGAGTGTTCCCTGAGCACAAACTAGGAGTAAGTTCTGAGAATTACTGGATGTGGCTCCAAACCAAAAATTATGCAAAATAAAAATAAAAAGACTCCTCTCATAAGAAGATTTTAACAGAAGGAAATAAGACCCTAACAAAACATGTGGGAGGAATTGGGAAACAAATGACACTGAAAACATTGTTAAAGTTCTCAGCTTACAATACTAAAACAGGTGGTGTGCAGGAAGGAGTTTGCCTTGAAGCTCAGAAAAAATCCGTGTTCACTTTCTATCCAGGTGTCTTTTACCTGTAAGTCTGCCTATAGTTCTACTAAATTGCTGTTGAGAACAATCCTTCCTTTTTCTACTGTTTCACTATGAACAACTATCAGAAATCCATGAAGATGAACTGGAGTGATGGGAATTAAAGCCTTCACCTTGAATGTTATAAGCATAGCATCATGATATCCTGAGTAAAGAGTCAGGAGTAAGCCCTGAGCGTTGCCAATCATGGCTGAAATGCCGAACCACTACCACCATCCCTCCAAAACAAAAGAAACCCCCGAGGAAAGGAATTATGGAAAAACAATTCTAGGATTTTTCTCTGAAGAAGCAGTGAATAAGAGAGACACTTATGAAATAACAGGCCAACTGGAATCAGACATCAGCATACTCACTTAACAAGATTGCTCCTCATATGAAAAGATTATGAGGACATTAATTTTAAACTTCAGTTTGGTGGTTTCCAAGGCCCTCATATATCTAATATTTACTGTAAGCATTGAATATTAAGAAAACCATCAGTTTTTTTTATTAACTCACTTTGTGTACTAGGCTAAGCATATAGAAATAAAAAGAAGGGAAACTACTTTCAATAAAGGCACTTCAAACACCGTGAAGGGGGAGGGAGGGCTTGTAGACAGATGGATACAACACAGTGAAATAATGATACAGAATGTAAATCTACAAAGCGCCACAGAGCCCAGAAAAGGGACAGCTAGATCAGTCTGCTGCGTGGTGCCTGCCGTGATCCTTGCACACTGTATTGAATGACGCTGAAGGCAGAAGCGCAGGAATTGTGAGAGAGTAGCAGGTGCACCCAGAGATGGGATCTGTTACCTGAGAGAAATGGAAACTCATGCTTTGTTTCCTTTTATCTTGAATTCTTTGAGGAAAACCACAGGTGCCTTCGAGGAAACAGATGGAAGTTGTAATCTGTCTGGTGTAACAAAGGCATCAGGCAGTGTGTGTGTGTGTGGCTTTGGGAAACTTACTTCCTCTTTGTGCTATGATCTTCTGTCTCAGTAAAAGCCACAGAATTCTTCATGCCTCTGTAGATGCAGACCCTCCGTCTCCTGAGTTTGCTTCTCTGCACTTAACTGCAGTGGCAAAATGCACGTACCATTTAGGCTTGTTAGATAGATTTCAGTGGCATCTACATTGATTTTATCTTTAGAGGATTTTCTCCAGATTCCCTAAAAACATATGGAGTGGAGGGATGGCAGAATGAAAGCAGGGTGGGTATCAGTCAATCACGGCATATTTCAATGATTTCACATGGATTGCAAAGTGTTGGATCATGAGGAGGCTGGCAAAAGGGCCCGCTCCTCATGAGGTCTGGTTAATATTAGGAATTATTGCCTCAAACGCTGCAGGTGTGGATCGATCTCTTTCAGTCCCTGTAAATGGGGCTGCAACTGCCTTTGTCAGCCTCAAAGCTACACAGTGCTCATGCCCCAGGGCAGACAATGATGTGGGGAGTTGCTGATTTTAGGATAGAAAATTACAATGCTTATATAGTAAACAGCACCTGGAAGTTTACTAATGATTTTTACAATTAACAGCAGCAGTGTGGTCTGATTATTCATGCGTGCTTTTTCTATGAAAGAAAAGAAAGGAAGCAGATGTTGAAAAAAAGTCACATGGCTCAAATTGTACTGGGAGGGGGTAAGTAATGGTGAAAGAGGGATGGAAGGATAGGAGCAGAAGGAAGGACAGATGAGGTAAGAGCACTTCCTGTTTTTTTTTCAAGGCCCTCATGTGCCAATAGCTCTTTCCAAATGTGGAAATTAACCTTCAGATAACTTTGATTGAAGACTTATTTCACCACATGCATATCTTAAATCCTATGGAGCTCATGGTGGTTTTCCAATTTTTTAAGTGCACTAAACATTGAGTAAAAACAGACATGACTGGGCAGATTTCTACTTCCATATTGACAGTGGCCTGTGCTGACTTTCAGAGTGATGCAGGTGAGGCAGAAGCAGCGGCAGCAGGTCTCTGTGTTATTTTTGCAATTCCCATGTTCTTCAATATTTTCAAGAATGAAAATACTGAATAATAAAGATGCTAATACTCAGAGCTGGAAAGTAGAAAAGTTTATTGCAAAGTAAAAGAGAAAAGAAAGTCCTCAAGTGGAGAGGACCTTAGTATAGGACTAAGTTAACAGTTGCTCTTTTTGTGGGTTTTTTATAGGAATATCTGGGTCTTGGTGTTACAGGGAATGCAGGGAAGTTAAAGATAAGGGTTTTCCTACAGACCCTTTTAAATGGAAATTGAGCTTTTGGCAAACGTTACAGAGGATGCCAGGTATTTCCCATCATCTGGCCTCCCTTTGAGACTAAGCTCTGGAGTAAGCTCTGGAGCAGAATTTCATCATCTTGGATAATTGTCAGAAAAAGGCTAGGAATTTATAAGAAGTCAAAATGTGTGATGGGTCAGTCATAAACTGCACTGCTTACAGCATCTAGTGAGAGTGAACTGAGATTTCCTCTTTCAATAGAAATGGCTAAAATTTTCGAAATCCCACCATATTAAGCTCTGGTTAATTTCCTAGAGTTTCTATTTTCAATCAGAATACTATATGGATTTTATTTAAACTTAGGGTGATGATCCCATCACCGATCATATAATTTTTGGAGGGGGTTTGTTGGGCCATACCTGCTGTGCTCGACCCATATGCTCAGGGTTCACTCTCGGCAGTGCCAGGGGACCATGTATGTGCTTGGGAATCAAACTTGGTCTCCAACCTTCATGCAAGGCAAACCACTTCACCTGTTATTCTTTCTCTAAGGCCCAAGTGCTTAATTTTCTTCAGTCCCTTACTCAGCTATTATTCACATAATTTCCTTGATCTATTCTCTCTCTGCTTCCTTCCTTCTGTCTTTCCTCCCTCTTTCATTTTCTCTTTCTTCTTTCCCCAACAAGGTCTAGAACTCATGTTGTCAGGTAAGCAAAACCAGAACTTCATCAAAGATCCACATCCTAGTCCCTTAATATATTCTTATATCTGCTTACCTGCCTCTCTAGGTGTTGCAGGTGTGGCTGGGGTGACTGGCTGCATTGGCAGGAGGCAGACAGGAGACAGGCTTGTCTACACCCAGGGCTCTGCCCTTTGGGGCCTGGATGATTGAGGGTCTGACATAGAAAAGACTGGGTCCCCTTGGATGAACCCAGAGCCACAGAAGAGCCTGGCAAGCTACCCATGGTGTATTCGATGTGCTAAAACAGTAACAATAATGGACCTCATTCCCAATGAATGGAGATGTTACTGGCACCCGCTCCAGCAAATCAATGAACAATGGGAAGACAAGTGATAAGTAATTTGGGGTATTGGAACAATGATACTGTAATGTTAAATGATGCACTGAAGAATTAAATATTCTCCTTTCAAAATACACATGCAACAAATAATTTACTTCTTGTAGTTTATTCTGATTCTTGCTTCTATGAAAATTTATTTACATAGTTGCAATCATATTAAATGATATTTTATATTAAAATACAGTAGAAAATATTTCTTACTTCCACATAGGTTTCAAATTTATAATGGTTTAGTAACCAAACCATTGCATTTTAGATTTAATAGCTGATAAACTATTGGTGAGGAATTTTGTATTATATTAAGCAAACATTACGGTAAAAAGTGTCTTTGTGTAGTTTCTTTTTCTTTCTTTTATTCTTTCTTACTTATGCTTATTAGGAAAGATGTATATTACGAAAGATTCTAAGTGAAGTAGTTGTCTGAATGCATAGAAGAGAAGCTATTGAAAGGCCCTGAATTTTGTCATTTTATTGCAAAGAAATAGTCCTGGGAGTCCATGTATGCCAAGTTCAGCACAGATTCATCAATATTAGAATGCCTCATAGATATGGGGATGCTAGCACATGTGTGCACGTGTGCATACACACATACAAACACACAAATGAATATATACACACACATACAATTTATATGATTATGTGTCTGTAAGAAAAAAACAAGGGAGAAAGTATTTCTCTATAAAGTAGTATCACAAGGCAATGTTTGTTCATTTAATCTAAAAAATTTTGGCCTATGGCTAAACAAATATATTTTAAAATTTTATTGTATATTATTTCATGTTTTTGCATGTGTCCAATACTGATCACTGTATCACTGTCTTCCCATTGTTCATCGATTTGCTCAAGTGGGCACTAGTAACATCTCCATTAGTCCTGTCACAAGCAAGTGCAACCCAAGGGCATCTACTTGCTACAGCGACAGGAGGAGCCCGAAACCATTCTTCAGGGTATGGAACTGAGGTCCATAATAGTTACTAGTCTTTGGCATAAAAAGTAAATAAAACACGGTAGCTTGCCAGGCTTTACTGTGTAGGTGGTATAGTCTCAGTAGAAGGCTCTCAACCCAAGCATTTACTGATGAAACTTAAAGGGGAAGACCAGGTTTTCTCTTGGATGGAGCTCTGAGGAACTATAGAGTCTGGATGTTGAGAATGACTAACTACATGATGTGTGGTTTGTTCTGGCTTCTTGCAAGGCTTACTGGTATCAGTTAAATCATGTCTATTACTGTTTACTATGTATAAATGTGAAAGAAATTGGGAAGAACCTTATGCAAAGTTCAGTATCCTATAAAAATATAGGATAGCAAAGCGGACGGCGCCAAGGGACATGTGGGTCTGGCGTGGGTGGGTCTCTCTCTTCCGGGGCAACTGGCATGGAGGTGGAGGAAAGGGCAGGGCCCAAAACTCCACTCCGAGTCTGGCCAGCATGGTCTCTCCCCGCTCACGAGAGCAAACCCTTGGAGCAATGTTGGACTCAGCCAGGGGATGGCCAAGCCCTTTCACGGGAGGTCAGCTTTATGGGTTGCTTCCACATGGGGCTGGCTGAGCAGCACAGCTGTGGGTCTGAAGAGGATGGGTCTGGATCTCTTCCGGGGTTGCAAATTAGCTGAGTCTGGCGTAGGTGGGTCTCTCTCTTCCGGGGCAACCCATCCACTTCAGACCCACAGCTGCGCCGCTCAGCCGGCCCCCATGTGAAAGCAACCCATTGAGCTGACCTCCGGTAAGGGGCCTCGCCATCCCCTGGCTGAGTCTAACATTGCTCCAAGGGTTTGCTCTCATGAGCGGGAGAGACCATGCTGGCCAGACTCGGAGTGGAGTTTTGGGCCCTGCCCTTTCCTCCGCCTCCATGCCAGTTGCCCCAGAAGAGAGAGATCCACCCATATCCAATACTGATACTCAACATTTTATTTAAAATTTAGTAGATAAAAATCTCCAAAAGAGTAGGGATTTTGATGCTATTATAGATTTCAGTTTTCATTTTTGTACACTGTTTGGTGCAAAGATTTTTAAACTTTGATCTTAATATAAAAAAGGGCACATTACCAAGGAGATAATCAGTGCACATTTGTTGTGTGTAAGCTTGTGGACATGGGAGTCTTGGGTGGTTCTCAAAGGAAAGGAAGGTGTCTTTGGTGGTTCCCAACAAGATATTTTAAATGATAGCAGTGGGGAATTAGTCAGGTCTAGAATATAGGATGAAAGATACAGGACATGAATTCACAGGCTCAGTGCACAAATATTTTTAATAGAACCTTATGTCATCAGCATATGAAGTTTTCACCCCTGGTCTTTATTTTTAGTATTAAAATTAATGAAAAAAGATGAAGTATTGTTATGGTGCTAGAAGACATCTTGACACATGTTTGTTCAGTCCTGTTCCATCTGTAGAAGTGAACATTCTCTCTCTCTGCTCTCTGTGGGACATGCTGATGAACATTGTGTAGTTTAGTCTTTTCCTTTTTGAGGTAATGAGCAAAACAACGGGGTTTGGGCTCATAGTATGAACACTGTAGGGCCTTGATCACAGAGTGTTTTATTTGTCCTTTATTTGTTTGGTTACATTTTGCAGTGGGTTATTTTCAACTCTATTATTAAAAAAAACTACTAGAAAATATTTCTTATTTCTACATAGTATTCAAATTCAGGTTGGTTACTCAGTGATCACTCTGGTGGTACTCAGGTGACCATGTGGAGTAGGATATACATACAATTCTAGTTCCTGGATATTTGACAACTGAATTTTCAAACTGTCTTCTTGCAACCTGGAACTTTCTGAGATTCCAGCTTTAAAATGTAGATTATACTCAAATATTTGACCAATTAGTTTTCATATTCCAAATGTACTTTTCAAATTTCAGGAAATTTTGATATCTTTTTTTCCTTGAGATTCCACTAGATAGCTACTAAAAATAATAAATTGTCTGCTGGATTATCTATCCTTTCTCCCTCTTTCCCTTCGTCTCTTCTTTCCTGCCTTCTTACTTTATAGTTTTTATTTCATTTTATAGGGGGTCCGTAAGAAGTCAGTGCTAAGGTGCTACTCCCAGTAACTCAGGGATCATACACAGCCGGGTGCATGGATCATGTCATGCTGGAGATAAAATCAGACCTCTGGATTAAAAAAGCACATGCTAGGGGGTAGGGTGTTTGCCTTGCACGTGACCAAGCCGAGTTCAATCCTTGGCACCCCATATGGTCCCATGAGCACCGCCAAGAGTAATTCCTGAGTGCAGATTCAGGAGTAACCCCTGAACATCGTTAGGTGTGACCCAAAATGAAAAAAAAAGCATGTGCTTTAGTCCTTGACGTCATATTCCCAGTCCCCTCTTTAGTTCTTTTATCTTTCCTTTTCTCTTATGTTTGCCTTTTAAATCTTCCATTACCCACTTCTTTTTACTCTTTCATATTTCTCCATTTTCTATACTTCTCAGTACTCCATATAGAATACAGGTCATATGGAAGATTTTTGTCTGTTTGCTTTGGGGGCAGTGGGACATCCAGAAGTTCAGGGCTTACTCCTGGACCTACACTCAAGGATCACTTGTTGAAACATGGGTTATATCTGGAGCACAGGGGATCAAACGGGTTGGCCATGTGTAAGGCAAGCACCCTATTTGCTGTGCTTGACCTTCAGTCTTGTACATGAGATTTCTAATGAAATAAACAAAATGGAATAATTGATATTGAAATCTGTGTCCTACATGAGTTCTTTGCAACACTTGGATATGCTTTTAACTTTCATCTTATGGAAAATCTTTTTTCAACATTTATGGATCCCTTTGTTTACCACATCACTGTTAATACATCCTTTGAAATACTGTGACAGTATTCTACCATATCTGTGTATCCACACAAAGGGAAAATCTTGTGTGAAAAATAAAAATATTCAGAGCTTGTCTACTTTAAGAAGTATCAGCACAGAAGCAAGTGGCATAGAGATTAATACTGAAGTCATAGTCATCAGTTTTTCTTTTCCACAAAATAGATAACATTAGGATGATGAAACCCTAATTCTAAATTTTTAATACTATTGCAAATATTGTTCAGTGTAAATTTAATGGCAAGAGAGGAGTATTCTTTATAGTTCTATTATTATTATTATTTGTCCAATGTTTCTTTCTTTGAGACCATTTTAAAAACATCTCTGAACTTGAGTTTCTTTCCATTGATTTTGAATGATAGAAAATATCACACAAAAGTATTTGATATTTTATTAAAATAATGTGCACAAAGAACTCAGCATAGAACCTCATACATATGATTTTCAGAACTATTTGTTCACTTTCACTTTCTTAATAGACAGATGGAGAATGTAAATAATTTATTCTACAATTTAAAGTTAGTGAAGTTTGGGGGAAAAAAATAAACCTAATAATCTTAATCTGAAAATGCCTCTAATTAGTTACACATATGACTATACCAGGTAATTGTCTCATATGCCTGGGGAGAGCTTTGTTTTGGGCTGTTCAGCATTGTGTCAATGCAAACAGAATTTTATTCTCCCCAAAATTCCAAGTTTATAGAACCATAAGTATGAGACTTAGAACTTGGGTATCCATACTTTTAAAGTCTGACACAAACTAGATAAAGTTTGAAGAGTTTTAAGACTTTTTCTACTTGGAATTAAATTCCTTTTTCATTTTCATTATCCTTCAACCATTAGGTTATAAATCTAAACAGCTCCTATTGAGAAATATGTCAACTTTTCCTGGCAGATTTCCAAATCTGGCATTCATTTTGCACTGTTTTTTATACATTGGAATCCATGTATTCACCATATTATCAGGAACTAAGGGGACATATTGGAACAATACCATGACAAAACTGTTCTGCTTGGTTCATATTGACTCACTCTTCTTTGTTCCAGCCTGAAAAACTAAGAAACTTGTTTACTCTAGAATTGGCACCCAAATAGTTTACCTTCATTTCTCTGGTTGACAAGACAATGGCAAGACACAATAGGGATATGGATTGGCTGGGGAAATGATGGCCTGTGTCTGCACATCAAACATATTTTAAACACAGCTGTTTATTCCCAAGATATAAAAACTCTGCCAGATAAAATCTCACTGCTGTCTGAAAATGATTACTCTATCATATTTTCATAATAAAAATGTTTTTCTATACACAGAGCCACTGTATATGATCCAAGAGAAAAGGCTGTCTCATTCTCTTAACACTAAATACAATTTAACACAGCAATTGAGTGGACCTTGGAGTCATAAAATATCTGACATGTCATCATTTTCTTCACTTTCTTCAGTGCATTTTCAAGAAATCTGCAATCCAGATATGTTGTCCTAGTGGTTACCACTGCAACTTTCTTCACACACTTTCTTCACACTTTCTTACACACTTTCTTACAAACTTTATTCAATCCATTTTCAAAAATCTACAATCTATATGTTATGTTATGTTAGTTATGTTCCTAGAGATTACCAATGCAACCTGAATCCATCTAACTTGAGAAATTTTATTGATGTTTAGGAGTTTCTAGAAAAGATAATTTATTAAATGTCTGTCTAATATTTTTGAAGGCCATGAATATCATGAAATTTGACATGTCTCAGAACTTAGTATAGTATAACATGTAAATAATGAAAAGAAGCTAATGCTATGATTATTTAGCATAAGAATGTAGTTCTACTGGAATTAATATAAACATAACGTATTTAAATATAACATAGGTATATATTATATATGCTCAAGGACTGAATGTAAAGTTCCCTCCCAATGGAAAACCAATAGGACAGTTCTATTGTTCAAGAAGGGAGACATCCACGACATTGGTAACTATCACACAATCTGACTGTTGTCCGTCATCTACAAGCTGTTCAATTGAGTCATCCTGAACAGGATTGGCAGAACATTAGATGAAGGACAGCCATACAAGCAAGCTGGGTTCCAAAAAGATTCAGCACAATCGACCATATCCACACGGTAACCAGACTCACTGAGTTTGTAGGGAGTTCAAGATGCCTCTCTGTCTCATGTTCATTGACTTAAAGAAAGCCTTTGATTCTGGGGAGACCAAAGCGTCATTGAAGCCCTAGCCAAACAGAGTGTTCAAACCCAACACATCAAGGTCCTTCGTGAGCTGTATTATGGATTCACTACCAGGATCTCACAATTCTACAAGGAAGTGATTATTGATGTCAAAAGAGGGGTTTGGCAGGGTGATACCATTTCACTGAAACTCTTCAGTGCCACCCTCGAGAACATCATGCAACAATTAGAATGGGAAGGAATGGGAGTGAAGATAGACGGTCAGCAACTACACCACCTCTGCTTCACTGACGACATCGTTCTAATAACACCAAACATTAGCCAAGTGGCACAAATGCTGGATGACTTCGACCATAAAAGTGGAAAGATCGGTCTACAGCTGAATCTCAACAAAACAATGTTCATGGACAACGAACTAGTTCCAGATGCTCCATTCACTCTCAACGGAACAAATAGCAATTATGTGTACCAAGGTTGAGAACTCAATATGATGAATGACCTAAAACCTGAGCTACATAGGAAGAAGAGAGTGGCATGGAATGCCTTCAAGAGCATCAAGAAATATCTAAAGGACAAAGAATCTCCAGCTCCAGACTCATCTCTTTGACTCCACCATTCTCCCTGCATTAACATACACCTCAAAAAGGGCCCTGTGAAAGCAGGAAGAGAACGCTATTAGGGTTTCCCAAAGAGTAATCAAATGAGCTATGCTTGGAATATCAAAGCTCACTCAAGTGAGAGAAGGGAATTCGGAGCTCTGACCTCCATCGATATCCAGAGTCAGGGATGTTGTCTCGTTTGCCAAGGTGTCAAAAATCAGGTGGGCTTGACATGTAATGCAACTTGGAGATGACCTCTGGACTAGAGCTGTAACAGACTGTATCCCATGCGATGTCAAAAAATCATGTGACTACCCCCTTCTAGATGGTTAGACTTCTTCATCAAGAACCTGTACGGAATGGTTTGAGGCTCTTTGTATTCCTAGAGCAAGCAGATTCATTGGGCTACACTGGTACATGACAGGGACAAATGGAAATGTTACTGGCACCTGCTCGAGCAAATCGACGAATAATGGGATGTCACATAATCAAGTGAAGTGATGCTCAAGGAAAATACATCTGTTTATATATATTCAAGAAACATATGTTCATATATATTTTCAAGGATTATATCACTATCACTATCTTCCCGTTGATCATCTATTTGGTAGAGCGGGCACCAGTAATATCTCCATATGTCCTCTCTCATGCTAGTAGAACCCAAATGCATCTGCCTGCTCCAGGAACATAAAGAGCCTCAAACCATTATATCAGGTCATGGGAATGACCTAATATAAATGTTACTGGCATTTGGCATATCAAATACGACACAAGCAGCTTGCCAGGCTTGCCGTGCAGGTGGCAAACTCTTGTAGTCACCTCTAAATAAAGCAATTATTGATGAAAAGTGCGGCCACTAGCGGCCGCGCTAGTTGGGCTGTGATAGTCTGATCTGCTGGGAGGAGTTGTGATGAGAAAGAAGTCTGGATATGGAAGCGGCGGCCTCCATGGAGTTGGGGTGGTGGGTGTTCGTCTGGCTTGTGAGGCTCTGCTGGGGTGGCAGGCCAGGGCTAGAACCCGCCATGCCTCTGTGCACCTCATGAGTGACTGGGCATAGGGAGAGCAAGTAGTAGCTCTGCCCCATGTCTGAGAGTCTCTGGTTCAGCATACCTGGGCCGGATTCTCGGCCTTTTGGCTAAGATCAAGGATCTTATATATGTTCATATATACTCAGGGAACGTTTTATATATAAATATTTTATAATATATGTATTATATATAATGATCCTTACAATAATCTTTTATTTTTTGCTTTTTGGGTCACACCTGGTGATGCTCAGCGGTTACTCCTGGCAGTGCTTGGGAAACCATATGGGATGCCGCCTGGGTTGGCTGCACACAAGCATACTTCCTCCCCCACTGTGCTATTGCTCCGGTCCTCATCCTATAATTTTAAACTATAGTCTCAACATAGCCAGGGTGGTGGTCTCCTGGTAAATTCTAGCAGTCCCACGCTGGGTCCAGTGGGTATAAAGTGGAGCTGTGCCCAACCTAGGTAACATTGAAGTCTTAGTAGATTATAATAAGTCAGAGGTTACTCATTCAGAGTCAAGGTGAATTCTGTAACTGCCACACCCTCCAACAGTGTTTGCATAGAAGAGAGATCTCATTAATATGAATCCTGGTTTAAGACATGTAAGTAGATTAAACTGTAAGTAGAAAGCAGCAAAGCTTCCAAGCTAGTTAGGCCTGTCATCCAACATGGTACAAATCAAACACCAAAACAAAACAAGATGAAGAGTTAATTTTTTAAGGAAATATGCACATATAGATAAGGGAGTCCATGTTACTTGATTTTTTTTTAATTGTGGAGGTTTTATGTACAAATCTTAAGGTACAATCTGCCAAATCACTCAAGTATTCTACTAGCTTATTAAATTATTATTTTCTAATATTTTATTATACCACTGTGAGATATGCAACTACAAAGATGTTCATGTTTGAGTTTTGGTCATACAGTGTTCCAGCACCCATCCCTCTACTAGTGCCCATTTCCCATCACCAATGTTCCCAATTCCCTCCCCCTCCCCTAGCCTGCTTCTATGACAGAATCTTTATCTTTTTTCTCTCTTTCTCTCTCTCTCTCTATCTATCTCTTCCTTCTCTTACACACTGTGTATTGCAATACATACATTTAGAGGTCATCATGTGTATATTTTTTATTATATTCAATGCTCAGTTCTAGGCTGGTATTATAACTTTTGACAATTATTAGCATATTTTCCCTTATCTGTCTTACCTAACCTCTGACTCCTACACATTTGTGGTAGAAACCACCTTTGACAAGACGTCCTGATCCATGTTTTGCCTGGCCTTGGATATTGGTTTCATAATATGTATAAATATATGTATATATATATTTCTTTCACATTTATACATAGCAAACAGTTATAGACATGTTTTAACTGATACCAGTAAGCCTAGCAAGAAGCCAGAACAAACCACATATCATGCAGTTAGTCATTCTCAACATCCAGACTCCATAGTTCCTCAGAGCTCCATTCAAGAGAAAACCTGGTCTTCCCCCTTTAAGTTTCATCAGTAAATGCTCAGGTTTGAGCCTTCTACTGAGACTATACCACCTACACAGTAAAGCCTGGCAAGCTACCATGTTTTATTTACTTTTTATGCCAAAGAATAATAACTATTATGGACCTCAGTTCCATAACCTGAAGAATGGTTTTGGGCTCCTCCTGTCACTGTAGCCAGTAGATGCCCTTGGGTTGCACTTGCTTGTGACAGGACTAATGGAGATGTTACTAGTGCCCAATCGAGCAAATCGATGAACAATGGGAAGACAGTGATACAGTGATATGTATGTATATATATATACATATATACATATATATGCATATATAATGCAAATAAATGCAGTCATTCTATATCTGTCTTCTGGCTAATGTCACTCAACATTATCCTATTCATGTCCATCCATTTATAGGCAAACTTCGTAACTGCATTTTCCTAACAGCTGCATAGTATTCCATTGTGCAGATGTACCAAGTTTCTTTATCCAGTCATCAATCTTGGGTACACTGGTTGTTTTCAGATTCTGGCTACTGTAAATAGTGCTACTATGAAAATAAAAGCACATTTGGTATTTCCACTGTGTGTTTTTTACTTCCCAGGATATATACCCAGGAGTGGTATGGCTGGGTCAAATGGGAGCTCAATTTTTTTGGAGGAATATACACATTGTTTTCCAAAAAGTCTGTACCAGTTGACATTCGACCCAACAATGGATGAGAGTTCCCTTTTCCCTGCATCAACGCCAGCATTTGTTGTTCTTGCTCTTTTTGGGTATGTACCAGCATCTGTGGTGTGAGAGGATATCTCATTGTTTTGATTTGCATCTCTCTGATGATTAACGATGATGTTGAGCATTTTATCATGTGTCTTTTGGCCATTCTAATTTGTTCCTTGTCGAAGTTTCTGTTCATTTCTTCTAACCTATTTTTGATGAGGGTTGGCTGCTTTATTCTTGTAAAAAGTTCTACCAGTGACTGAAATATCCTGGATATTAACCACTTATCAGATGGGTATTGGGTGAATATTCTTTCCCATTCTGTGGACTGTCTTTCTATCTTGGTCACTGTTTCTTTTTGAGGTGCAGAAGCTCTTTAGTTTTATGTAGTCCCATATGTTTATCTTTGTTTCTCACTGCTTTGTTAGTGGTGTTTCATCTTTGAAGATGTCTTTAGCTTCAATGTCGTGGAGGATTTTCCTATATATTCTTCAATGTACTTTGTGGATTCAGGTCTGATATTGAGATCTTTAACCACTTTTATCTTATTTTTGTGCATGGTGTTAGACAGAGGTCCAAATTCATTTTTTTACATGTTGCTGCCCAGTTTTCCCAGCACCACTTGTGGAAGAGGCTTTCCTTTCTCCATTTACTACTCTTTGCTCCTTTATCAAAGATTAAATGATCATGTATTTGAGGATGGGTATAAGGATACTCAACTCTGTTCCTTAGGTCCACAGGTCTGTTCTTATTCCAATTCCATGCTGTTTTAATTACTACTGCTTTGTAGTAAATTTTGAAGTTGGTAAAGGAGATGCCTCCATCTTATCCCCAAAGATTGCTTTAGCTATTCATGGGAGTTTATTATTCCATATAAATTTCAGTGTTTGGTCAATTTCTTTTGAAGAATATCATTAGTATTCTTATAGGGACCTCATTGAATCTGTACAAAGCTATAAGGAGTATTACCTCTTTGACAACATTGATTCTCCCAATCAATGAGCAGGGAATATGTTTCCATTTATTGTGTCCTACATGATTTTTTACATGATTTAAAAAAGTCAGAGGAACCCCCACACCGCAGGGGAAACCATTTTCCACCTCCAGACTCCCCTCCTCATTAGAGCTCCACCCAGCAAAAAAGCTGATCACATCCCGGTTCATGTGGCCACATGGTTATCAATAAATGCTCATGATTAGAGGTAACTACAAGAGTATCCCCACCCACACAGCAGAGCTTGGCAAGCTACCCAGTCATATTTGATATGCCAAATACCAGTAACAATTATAGACCTCATTCCAATGACCTGGTGGAATGGTTTGAGGCTCTTTATGTTCCTGGAACGAGCAGATGCCTTTGGGCTACACTAGCATGTGACAGGACATATGGAGATGTTACTGGTGCACACTCAAGCAAATATATGATCAACAGGAAACAAGTGATACAAGTTATACATGATGCCTTTATGATATTATCAATAGAAATCTCAGAAAATTATAGGTAGTTCAATGTTCTTTAATCAATAAGTCACTTGTACTTCAATTAATTTGAGCAGTATTTCCAGAGAGGTGTAGAATAAGTATAAATCAGTAGTATTCATCTTTACTAATCATAAATTTTAGATCCAGAAAAATTGAGCAGAGGGGTCAGAGCAATAGTCCAGCGCATAACACCTTTGCCTTGAATGTGGCTGACTCTGGTCAATCCCTGGCATCCCATATGCTCCCTCCAGCACCGCCAGGAGTAATTCCCTGATTGCAGAGCCAAGAGTAATGCCTGAGCATTGCCAGATGTGACCCACAAAGCAAAAAAAAAAAATAAATGAAAATAAAGAAAAATAAAGAAAAATAGATACCATATTAATTGTAATAATTTAAAAACATTTAATAATTATCAAAAACAATATTATCATGAAAACCAACTCCAAAGGAAAACCAATTATTTAGAATTTACTGATTATATGAGTTACTTTTTCCAGTCTTACTATCTCTCTGGCTACTCGAATGCAAAAAAAAAGCATTTCAAATGTTTTTTTTTTAATTGATACTAAGGAAAATAGAATAAATTGAAGTGTATGATGCCATTAAAGCATGTACTCCCAATTTCATCCTTTTAGATATTTGTAGCCCTTAATGACCTTTATCAATGGATAATAACCAGAAATGATTAGGAAATTACTCAATTCATTCTTAACATATTTGCTCAGTTCTCTTAAAATGTCAAGGAATGTGAAGGACATTGATAGCACTTAGGTAAGTGTGGCAGCCTTCAATTTGTCAAGTTCAATGTGAATGCAATATTGAGAACTCACTGCTTCAATAGAAGTGGTTTTCAGGTTTTATGAAACTGCTCTCCTGGGACAAAACTCAGCCCAAAATAGATGTGTGCAGCTCTGAAGGATTTTTGCTACAAATTTTATTCTTGTTGTCACTAATGTTTAAACTACTAAAGTTGAGCGGAAAGGTTTGACTTGTCCTTTCTTTAAATTCATTTTCTCCTTACACCTAATTACTGGAATCTTGCAGCTAGTGCAAAATGTAGGCAAATAAAAAGTAAGAAATGGGGGCTGAGAGATAGTAGAGCAGAGAGGGCACTTGCTTTGCCTGCAACTGACCCAGGCACAACTCTTGGCATTCCATATGGGCCCTCAAGAACACTAGGATACCACTAAGTGCCTAAGAATGTGTCCTCAGTTCCCAGCCCAAAATAAGGGTAAGATTCTCAACCAGGGGTCATTTTATTTATGTATTTTTTTGCTTTTTTGGGTCACATCCGATGATGCTCAGGGGTTTCTCCTGGCTCTGCACTCAAGAATTACTCCTGGCAGTGCTCGGGGACCATATGGGATGCTGAGGGATTGAACCCAGGTCCGCTGTGTGCAAGGCAAATGCCCTAACTGCTGGACTATTGCTCCTGCCCCCAGGGACATTTTTAAAAAAGGAAATATATTACAATGGACAGTGATGCATTCAATTAAATGATGTTTTCATTCATTCATTCATTCATTTCGAGATGCTATGAGAACTTTGTTAGTACCTAGCAGATGGACCATTGCGTGGGTGGATAGGACAGTGATCAGGTGTTGAAACAGGCAGCAGGGGACATGTTCACAGATTAGCATGAGTCAAACAGGCAGGCAGGCAGCAATAAACAGGAAGGGTGCAGTGGGGAGCTTCTCTGTGAGGGCTCTGGTATCCCTCCAGCTACTGTCTTTTTGGGGCCTCGGTCTGTGGCTTAGAATTCAGTGACCACCACGAGGCAAGCTGGACTGCGTGTGTCAGGCATCGATGAAGACCAAAGTCTGACCTTCTTTTGTAGCATGATCTCCTCTAGTGCAAATATAGAAGTAGGGTCAGGAAGTTTATGTGTCTGTTCCCACAGACTGAGGAATAATAGATATGTCATGGCATCTTCTGTGAAGATCCGATTACAATCTTCAAACTGTAGCAGTTTATTACGGAGTTCAGCCTAGCACTGACAAGCAGAGGTGCATGGCTCAAAAAGGGTTTCAAGTCAGTTCTTGGGGTAGTTATAGGTCTTGAATTCTTCACTGGATGGCCACAGCTGACTATTTCAAAATGTATTAAAGTCCCAAGTGATGATAGTACAGATGGCAGGTGTTTGCTTTGCACGTGGCTGATCCAGGTTCGATCTCCAGCATCCTACATGGTCCCGTAATCACTTCCAGGAGTAATTTCCTGAGTGCAGAGCCAGGAGCAATCCCTGAGCATCACCAGATGTGAACCCAAAAAAAGAAAAAAAAGAAAAATGTTTTAAGTTATGAATTCAGAAGGAATCATATTTCTGACAAACATGATTGTGGTCTCTGTTAAATTCTGCAGTCCCCTTTCCATATTTTCTTGCTTTCACAGTCTTTGTCTCCTTGAAATGGACAACCATTTTTCTCAATATTAGAGGTCTGCTTGAAGATAAGCACAAATCTATAGAGTTTCAAATATTGATCCATAATTCTTTTATGTCTTAACAATAGGAAGCATAGAGCTTAGAAATAGTAAACCTAGATTTGGATTTCTATTTCCATCACACTAGCTGTGAGACATTAGTCAAGACATTAGTCAATGACATTAGTCAACTTCTCTCTTTCACTATCAGCTTTAGCTTTCTCATCTTTTTTAAAAGAAAAATTACAGAATGACATAGCATATAGCATGAAGCACTTGTCAACAAAGGAACACCCCATCTCTCCCATCAGATGCACTGACTTTCTTGTTGATGGAAATGCCAGGGAAAGAAAGAAATGGTAAAGAGAAAACCTCCTCTTCTTTAAGAAGAGGAGGTTCAGAAGCAACATAGTGAAAAGAATATGGACTAGTCTGTGGTCCGGAAACAAGATATTCATGTAGAGAGAGATACTATATATCTAATCACTAGAGTCAAACTACTGCATAGGACAGAAACTACAATAAACAAACTAAGAAATGTGTATGTCAAAATGTCAGGTTGTGGGATAGGGTGGGAATTTATGGTCACTGGGATGGATGTGGAGACTGAGTAAGACTGGAGCTGGAAAAATTAGAACTCTGTTATTCACACTTGTAAATCCTAGTGTAGAAAAAGAAAAAAAATGGACTGTACTGCTGTGTTGTGAAAGAGTTACATTCTGCTGAGTACTTTTTAGAGATCGATCAATTTAACTTTTCCTCAAAACATATGCAAAACATAGGTGCTGCTATAATCAGGTGGATGAGAAAACAGAATGAGGGAAATGACAAACTAATTCAGTGTTATACGTTTAAAAAAGAGCAAAATCTAGCACTTTCCACCCAGATTCCTTACTCTTTTTTGTTCCAAGATTTTTTTTAATAATCATATCCTTCTACTTTTCCTGCTCACAATTTTTGCACATTGATGGAATGTCCAAGAAGAGAATGATTAAACTTATGAGAAATTTATGTGATTGTAATGGCTTTTCCTATCTTCAGTGTTCCATGTTGTATGGAGTCAATACCAGTATCTATTATTATCACTGTGACTGTAGACAGAAATTTCTCTATTAAAATCAGAATAGCTGAGTTCATTCCACCTTTCTGTCATCTCTGTGAAGCAGGAGAAGTACCTGATCTAATACTAGATGACCCAGTAAAACCTTTTTCCAGTCAATGTTAATGGCATTATTTTCATGACTTATTCTTCTATAGAAAACCTATAGTTTGTTGAAACACATGAAGTAGAGCACCGGCATGTACTCTATCTTCAGTCACAAAGCATAGATCTTTTTTAAAAATGAACAGAATTTCATTTACTCTATCTGTACTCTATCTGTACTCCATAATAAAACCTGTTTTGTGTACTAGTTTAAAGTATGTGTGATATGTAATCATGTGTGTTTATATGGAGTATGTGTGTCTTTGGTGTAGCACCTGACCAAGAGAAGCTTGACCAAAAGAAGTCAAGTGTGATGGGTGTGGCTGAATTCTAATACAATTTATTATCAGAGAGCAGTGTGCTGCATGCATCCCAGGTTTTCATCTAAAACCACTGCCATAAAGGAGTTTTCATCTAATGTCTTGTTTCCTTTAGATCAGATCTATGCTTTGTGGTGCACATTCTGCCTGAGCGCATATGCTGCCTTAGCCCATGTGTTGCTTGAGCCCATGTGTCTGAGCAAAACACAAAAACACAAAACTAGTACACAAAACAGATTTTATTATGGAGGTTTTAGGAAGGGGAAAGAGGAAGGAAAGTGAGAGAGTACACATCTCAAGAGGGGAGATGCAGGTGACACATGTGCTTGGGCACCACCTGCGCTCAGCCACGTGGGCTCAAGCAGCACATGGGCTAAGGCAGCATATGCGCTCCAGGCAGAATGTGCACCACAAAGCATAGATCTGATCTAAAGGAAACAAGACATTAGATGAAAACTCCTTTATGGCAGTGGTTTTAGATGAAAACCTTGGCATGCACGCAGCACACTGCTCTCTGATAATAAATTGTATTAGAATTCAGCCACACCCATCACACTTGACTTCTTTTGGTCAAGCTTCTCTTGGTCAGGTGCTACACCAAAGACACACATACTCCCATATAAACACACATGATTACATATCACACATACTTTAAACTAGTACACCCCTTCTACTCTAAAAACCTTTTAATGAGTCATAATACAATTTTAATGGTGTCATTAATTAGAGTTATGCATCAAAAACAGAAAAGAAATGTCTTTTTTCATTGCAAGGACCATACAGGAGATATGGAAAGCAAAAAACTAACTTTAGATTACTTTAGCTTTCAAAGAAAGCACATGCACATGGATGTGCCATCCTGGCACATGCAGAATGGATGACTTGTGACAGTATTGAAGTTCACTGCTCTTTCTTGCTTTTTCCCAACACTCATACCCCCTACTTCTACAGATAAGTCAAAGGACTTACTCTCACAGAAGACTTTGTCCATGTAACCATACCCTTCCTACTTGACTTCTGATCAAGCTTCTTTTGGTCAGGTGCTGCACCAAAGACATACATACTCCATATAAACATATATGACCACATACCACACATATTGTATATAAACACACACCACACACATACTTCCCACACATATAAGCTACACCATATATGACATTAGATTTAATAGCATCTAAGATTGGTGAACTCCCTAATGTAATTCTGTTCATTTTGGAGACTCTTTGTTTACCATCCTCATGACCTCAGACTAATATTACTTGACTCTCCAGAAATTTCATTTGGGGGCTCTTTTAGTGCAGAAAGAAGCTAGCAGAGGAACTGAGGAGAGAAGACATGCAATTAATTAATAGGGCATTAATTCTTGCTCCTAATTAAATTCAAGTAAAAAATAGGAACTTGACAGGTGTTTGGCCTGAAAGAGCATATTAAACAATTTTCAGCCTCTAGGGGAAAATCTTGGAAACCCTTAGAAAGCAGTTAGAGGACATTTCCAAAATATTCTTCTTTTGTGGTAAAATGAACACTTTTGAGATACCTCCCTGTTTGTTTTTCTCCAGAACTAGTATACCCTTTCTAATCTACAAATCTTTTAATAAGTCCTAACAAAATTTTAATGGCCTCATTGCAGTTATACATCATAAACAGAAAAAAAATTAGACAAACTATATGAACTGTCAGTTTATTTCTAATAACCAAAAGTATAATCAACTGAGACTAGAATGTTTGCTTTTAGAAGAGCAGACTGTTCCTTCTCATTTGTTCACAGATGTATCATCAGTATTTAAAACATGGCCATTATGAAGTATGCAATGAATATTTGTTTAATGGCGCCATCAAAAATATCTTTGAAGGCACATGAATCTGTATTGATAGTGGAATATATTCTTGCCTTTGTGACATAAACTGTGATCTTCATAGGGACCTTAAGGACCTTTTTAAGTCAACAGATATCTGAGCTCATTAAAATAATAGTTTACCTTTGACAGTTTATGTTTGCATTGGTTTTTTGGAGATACTAAAACTCACCAGAGACTGGGTGACATCAACCAAAGGAAGTTATTTATTACCATTCTGAAAGCTGTATCATTGTATCACTGTCTTCCTGTTCATCATCGATTTGCTCGAGCGGGCACCAGTAACATCTCCATATGACCTGTCTCATGCAAAGTAGAGCCGAAGGGCACCTGCTTGCTCCAGGAACATAAAGAGCTTCAAACCATTCCATCAGGTCATGGGAATGAGGTCCATAATTGTTACTGGTATTTGGCATATCAAATACAACACGGGTAGCTTGCCAGCTCTGCCGTACGGGTGGCATACTCTTGTAGTCACCTCTAAATCTAGCAATTATTGAACCACATGCTGCAAGCGGCCCACGTGAGCCAGGCTGTGATAGGCTGATCTGCTGGGTGGAGTTCTGACGAGAGGGAAGTCCCGGATGTGGAAAATGGAGACCCTTATGGAGTGGGGTGTCATCTGGCTTGTTGCGAGGCTCTGCTGGGGTGGCGGGCCAGGGCTAGAACC
>JAJIBD010005990.1:0-82500 GCA_021461705.1 Cryptotis parvus
CTTCCCTCTCGTTAGAACTCCACCCAGCAGACCAGCCTATCACAGCCCAGCTCATCGGACCCACCCTGTAGCAGTCTTTTTTAAATCCAGCTCAGGAATGCTGATCCAGAGACTCACAGACATGGGGCAGAGCTTCTACTGGCTCTCCCTGTGCCCAGCGGCTCCACGAGGCACCCGGGAGGGATGGCAGGTTCTAGCCCTGGCCTGCCACCCCAGCAGAACCTTGCAACAAGCCAGACAACCCCACACTCCATGAGGGCCTCCATTTTCCACATCAGGACTTCCCTCTCGTCAGAACTCCAACCAGCAGACCAGCCTATCACAGCCCAGCTTGGCGCCGCCCAAGCAGCTGCGCGGTTCATCAATAAATGCTGGATTTTGAGATGACTACAAGAGTATGCTACCCTCACAGCAGAGCCTGGCAAGCTACCCGTGTCGTATTTGATATTCCAAACACCAGTAACAATTTTAGACCTCATTCCCATGACCTGATGGAATGGTTTGAGCCTCTTTTATATTCCTGGAGCAAGCAGGTGCCCTTGAGCTCTACTAGCATGAGACAGGACATATGGAGGTATTACGGGTGCCCTCTCGAGCCACTCGATGATGAACGGGAAGACAGTGATACAGACAGTGATATAATATGTACCATATATCATATTTTATAATATATACAATATAAACAAAAATATTTTACAGGACAGTAATAATGTGTGACAAGATTTTTAAATCATTTTGTAAACCATAAATTTAAACTGTAATATGTTTAAAATATTGAACTGAATAGCAATTTTTGCATTAATGCCTTATTTTTTAACCTTTCCAAAACAAACATTCACATTCAATATTTATAAAAATCCATTAAATAAATAAACCTTATTTCTCTTTTGTCAGTAAGATTTCCTTGTAAATTCACTTAAAAGAATCATTTGTTTTTAAATATTTCAAAAACTCTGGACAATTTATTGGATGTGTAAAAATACCCAATAATTTGTAAATGAAATAGTATGTTAGCAATAAATTGTCTTATCACCAAAATTTTACGTTTTACCATTTTCCTAGATAAAATATCAATTACTAAATCAAGGATTAATTGTATTTCTATATGTTGCATAAACTCAAGGGCTATTTGAATTTTTATTAAGTCAAGGGGAGAAAGTAAAATGTTTCTCAAATACTGAGGCTTTTGAAATTGAAATGGTTATTACATTAGGAGTTAGATGTAGAAATTAATCATTTTCATAAGTTCTTTTCCATCTTCTAAGTAAAACTGTCTTATTTCCTATTTATAAGACAGCAAATGAAATGAAATTTGAAGAACAAATAGAAATGTAGTATATCTCAATACATGCAATGAAAGTGATACTGTTGTTCTATAGTGATTTAAAACCAAAGCCACTCTTTTATCTGGGTCACACTGAGTATTGTTTCTTTCGGAGCAAAAGTGAGGTGTTGAGTACCAGCCAATCTGAAGTGCAGGTTTTGAACTAGAAAGCACCCAGGTTCAAAGTCAAGAGGTCAAAAGAACATAACATGACATGGTCCAGATAAGTAAAATCAATCACAAAAAGTTTGCTCCATTGACCCCAATATTCTATTGGGTAAAAAACAAAAAGGTAATTATAACTAGAACCTCCAGACTTTATCTGCATGACAAATCTTTTCTTGTACCTAAAATTGTGCCCTATAGCCCTCTAGTTTTGAGCACCAACAGATGTGAGTGCACATTAGGGCTTGAGACACAGTACAGCAAGTGAGATGCCTACCTTGCATGCAGCCAACCTGGGTTTGATTCCCAGCACTTCACAAGGTCAGTGAGCCCTGCCACAATAGTTCCCCAAGTTTAGAGACAGGAGTAGCCCCAGAGCATCACCAGATGAGACCAAAAATGTAAAAAATATAATAAACATTAGTGCCAGGTCTTCTGGAAAAGAAAAAAGAAAGTGAGTCTAACTAATGTTACTAGTATGCTAGATACTTGCACAGATAGTTAATAGAGTCCATCCTTTTTTTTTTTTTTTTGCATTTTAAAATGTGGAGACCAGGGGCCAGAGAGATAGTCCAGCAGGTAGGGTATTTGCCTTGCGCGGCTGGCCCATGCCGGCCTGGGTTTGATCCCTGGCATCCCATATGGTCCCCAGGCACCCCAGGAGTAATTCCTGAGTGCAGAGCCAGGAGAAACCCCAGAGCATTGCCGTGTGTGATTTCCCCCAAAAAAAAAACAGTAAAATAAAATGTGGAGACCAAAATAATCAGAAATAATGTGCCCAAATCAATGAAAAGCTGGAAGCTAGACCGTCATGTGTTGATTCAGAAGAGAAATATGTCTTGCTATAAGCATTAAATGAGCTTCTCTAATGAACAAGAGAAACTTCCTAACATGTGGCTCTGAGCATGACACTAATGGTACATATGGTTGTCCTCTACTCAATTAAGAAAGTTTGCTAATTTACTTTATACATTTTATAAATTCCTGGCTTGCTAAAGTATTTTACACATTTGTGATAATAAATTAACAGATCCAGAGGGAAAGTACAGCAGCTTGCCTTGCATGCAGGAATTCAGGTTCAATCCCCAGCATCCCATATGGTCCCCTGAGCACCACCAGGCGTAATTCCTGAGGGCAGAGGCAGGACGCCATAATCGTTGGTGTGTGACCAAACAACAACAACAACAATAATAATAATGAATTAATATCTTATTTATATTTGTTAAAGTCACCTAGAAATGATCACAAATTGAATTTTATTGATTTGTTTTCTGAAAATTCTATTTGCTATTCCTTTTAAGTTTTGGTGAAGAAAGTAATATGAAACAATTTTGTTACATGCCTGCCAAGGGGGCAAGCTGGGGTGTGGAGGGAACCTGGGGAAGTTGGAGGGAGGGAGACACTGGCAGTGGGATTGGTGTGATAAGTCTGAAATAACTACTATGAACAACTACGTAAATCACGATGTCTTAAAAATTAAATTAATAGAATACTGGAAAATATTGAAGAGAGTATTCCTCCTTCTCCATATTCAGAAAAATGTCACTCAGAAGCCCCTAAGAAGTCAAATTTCCATAAGCAAACAAACAGAATATGCCCTTCAATCACACAGACGCTACAGCCAACACCCTGAGATGCACCAGCACCCAATTTCTGTGCCTCAAGAGACAGTAGTTCCACTTTGGGAAACACAAGTCAAGGACTTTCCTAAAAGCTTCCCTAGTATAAAAAGTCAGATATTAAAATATGACACAGAATGGATATAAATGAATGCATCCTATAAAATCCACTTTCTCTCACAAATGTTTGAAAAATAATTCAAATTAAAAAGGAGAAATATCATATCAATAACTACTAAATACATTTTCTTGGAAACAACTCTTTCTTTCCTTATGTATTCTGAATATCATCTGGCTGCCAACACTTAATCAAAATCCACAGTATACAACAATTAAAACTGTGCTAAAATTATAATGGTATTCTTTCGCATAAGCTCCCAGTCACATGAATTGGTCCATCCTATAAAATGCATTGTCATCAACTATAAATAAACAGTCATTAGAGTTGGCGAAGTGTTATTAAGTAATATGTCAATCATTACCTGTCAAGATTTGAAGCTTGTCACAGTGATTGAGCATAAGCCTATAAAGCATTTTACCTTTCACATTTTGCCTTTCAGATTCAAAAGTTTCTTTTAAAAAAGAAAATAAGGGATGGGTGCTGGAACACTGTATGGCTTTAAACCCAAACATGAACATTTTTGTAATTGTCAAAAATAAATAAATTTTTAAAAAAGACAAATTAACTTTGAATCTCTAACAAGCATCAGATCACATAGTCCTCTTCTCTCAGAATCCAAGGCAGATAAATCTGGCAGTGAGTTCTGAGGACAGACAGAGACGGAGAGAAAAGTGGGTTTCTTAAAGCCAACCCCATTAAAAAATGGGGAGAAGAGATGAACAGAAACTTTGACAAGGAAGAAATTCGAATGGCCAAGAGGCATATGAAATAAAGCTCATCATCACTAATCATCAGAGAGATGCAAATCAAAACAACAATGAGATATCACCTCACACCACAGAGACTGGCCCATATCCAAAGGGGTAAAAGCAACAAGTGCTAGCGTGGATGCGGGGAAAAGGGGACTGTCATACATTGTTGGTGGGAATGTCGACTTGTACAACCTTTCTGGAAAACAATATGGACATTCCTCCAAAGACTAGAAATTGAGCTTCCTTTTGACCCAGCCATACCACTCCTGGGAATATTCCCTGGGAAGCCAAAAACACACAGCGGGAACACAATCCGCACTTTTATTTTTATAGCAGCACTATTCACAATAGCCAGAACCTGAAAACAACCAGTATGCCTGAGAACTGATGACTGGATAAAGAAACTGTGGTACATCTACACAATGGAATACTACGCAGCTGTTAGGAAAAATGAAGTTATGAAATTTGCCTATATGGATGGACATGGAGAAGATCATGTTGAGTGAAATTAGTCAGAAGGAGAGAGACAGATATAGAATGATTGCATTTATTTGCATGACATAAATATGTATATGAACATATTATGATACCAATATCCAAGATCAGGCAAAACATGGATAAGGAGGTCTTGTCAAAGGTGTAAATTATCACAACGTGTGGGAGTCAGAGGCTAGGTAAGACAGAAAATGAAACAGTGTGCTAACAATTGTCTAAAGTACTAATACCAACCTAGAAGTGAGCATTAAATAGAGGCAAAAAGATACACATGACAACCCTTTAATGTATGTTCTGAAATCCATAGTCTGGAAGGGAAGGAAAAGAGAAAGAGTTAGAGAGAAAGGGAAAGAAATAAAGAACCTGCCATGGAGGCGGGCTGGGGAAGGGGGAGGGAACCGGGGACATTGGTGGTGAGAGATGGGCACTGGTGGAGGGATGGGTGCTGGAACACTGTATGACCAATACCCAAATATGAACATCTTTGTAATTGTATATGTGGTATAATAAAATACTTATAAAAAAAAAAAATAATTGATTACATATTGAAATAATAAGTCATATATTTGGTTATAAAATCACTTGATCACTTGAATCCCATTATTCATCAATTTGCTTCGAATGGGCACCAGTAACATTTCCATTGGACCCTATCACGTGCCAATGTAGCCCAATGGCATCTGGTTGATTCAGGAATATGAAGAGCCTCAAACTGTTCCTTCAGGGTCTTGACAAGGAAGTCTGAACATCTTGTAGGTGGGCGGCCACGTGATCTTTTGACATCCCGTGGGATCCAGTTAGTAACGGCTCTAGTCCAGCAGTTGTCTCCAAATCACATTACATGTCCAGCCCATCTGATTTTCGATGCCTTGGCAAACGAGACAGCATCCCTGATTCTGGAATAGCGACGGAGGTCAGAACTCCGGATTCCTTCTCTCACTTGAGTGAGGAGTGATATTCCAAGCATAGCTCTTTCGATTCCTCTCTGGGAGACTGAATAGCATTCTCATCCTGCTTTCGTAGGGCCCAGGTCTCCGAGGTGTATGTTAATGCAGGGAGAACGTGGAGTAAAAGAGATGTGCCCGGAGCCGGAGGTTCTTTGTCCTTTTAGCTATTTCTTCGATGCTTTTGAAGGCATTCCATGCTGCTCTCTTCCTCCTGCGCAGCTCAGGTTTTAGGTCGTTCATTATGTTGACTTATCGACCTAGGTACACATAACTGCTGCATTCAGAGATGTTTGTTCCATTGAGAGTGTCTGTGTCGCTCCCTTCACGGTTCCCTCCACAACCCCAGCCCCACAGAGCGGCCTCCTACCATCTTGCATTTCCCCCTTCCGCCCCGCCCCGCTGCCGCTACCTCCCATTTCCCCTTCTCTACACTCAGCCCCCTCCCACCTGCCCCTTTGCAAACGTGTCCCGGGCCGCAGCAGCAGACACCGCACAGTATCTACCCACACAATTTCTCCACGCGGGGGCGCAGCAGGTGCCTACAAGTGTCCTTAAAGCAGAGATGAATAATGCTGCGGCCAGCCCAATGTCTACTGCTACTTCAAGTGGTGGGCGAAGTACAGGAAAGTGTATAAGCTTTGCAGCAGAATTACAGAGTATGATATACACCAAGCAGAGCAGAAACTGGCTTTCCCCATTGAACCCCCTGCATTCCGTGGACCACAAGAGCAACTTCCAACCCGAGTCCACAATCCCGATGGAGCCTCGGAAGAGCCCAGAGAAAAGCCCCCCCCCACCACCACCACCTTGCTGGTAGTGATCTTCACAATCCACACTCCAAAGCTCCTAAGATCTCCACCCAGCTGATTAATCCAGTCTACAACCCGGCTTGTCAGAAACCCAGCCTACAACGACCCACCCTGCAGAGGCCGCCCTTCTGAGGAGAGTATTTCAAGCCCAGGAATGCTTGAGCCTAAGACACAGGTACACCCGGCAGAGTAGAAACCAGCTTTCCCTGTTGCACGCGACAGCGCCTCGCTGATTTACCTCCAAATTACCATGAATATTCTACCCACCCCTCTGAGAGAGCCCCACAAAGTAATGAGAATATAGCGCCCGGCACGGCAGAGCCTGGCAAGCTGTCCGATGCGTGTTTGATATGCCAAAACCAGTAACAGAAATGTTATAAAAATATAAATAATTATTAGTTTAATAATTTAATTGGTAACTTATAAAATTAATAAAATATTATCAATATAATATCTCTTTTATTTTACTTTTCTAATTTAGCTGCTAAGATATTTCTAAATAAAAGTTCATGATGACTCAAGTGATGATACAAGTGATAATAGTGATGACTCAAGAATAGAAAGCAAAACCACAGAGAAATATTTGCATGCCCCTATTCATAACAACTCTATTCACAATATCAAAAGGTAACAGTGACCCAAACGGTCATAAATGAATAAACAAAAACGTGACTTATTCATATTATAGGATCTCAATAATTCCTAAAAATAATGAAGTCCTCATATTACCATGTGAATAAAAATTGAGAAAAGTTAAGTGAAAGAAGTGCATGACATAGAATATACTATACACATAAAAGTCAAAATAGATACATTTATAATCACTTGTCACTTGTATTACTTGTCTTCCCATTGTTCATCAATTTGCTCGAATGGGCACCAGTAACATCTCCATACATCCTGTCCAAAGCAAGTGTAGCCCAAGGGCATCTGCTAGCTCCACGAACACAAAGAGCCTCAAACCATTCGTTCAGGTCATGGGAATAAGGTCTATAAATGTTACTGGTTTTTGGCATATCAAATACAACATGGATAGCTTGCCAGGCTCTGCCGTGTTGGTGGTACACTTTCAGTTGAGGGCTCCCATCTCGAGCTTTACTGATGAATCTCAACAGAGGGAGAGACCTGCTTTTCTCTTAGATGGAGCACTGAGGAACTGTGGAGTCCAGATGTTGAGAGTGAGTGACCTCATGGTGTGGGAGCTCCCCTGGCTTCTTGCTAAGCTCACTGGGATGACGGGCCATGGCTATAACCTGCCTAGAACTGTGTACAGTGTATAAATGCGAAAGATCCTGGGAAGGACCTACCTGGTCCTAACTTCCAGTATTATCTAAGACTGTCACGCAGCATCTGTGGGTCTGGAGTGTCTCTCTTCTTGGGTTGCTGGCTGGGGTGGTTGAGAGCTCGCAGCCACACCTCCAACATGGATTTGGAGGAGCCCAAATCCCGGCTAACAGAAGATGAATGAGTGGTTGCCTGGTTTTTATAGGTAAGGAGATGGGGCAGGTTGAAATTTATAAACTATAGGTTTCTTTTTAAGATTATTAAAACAATCTGGGGGCCAGAGCAATAGTCCAGCAGGTAGGGCATTTGCCTTGCATGCAGCCAACCTGGGTTCGCTCCCCAGCATCCAATATGGTCCCCGAGCACAGCCAGGAGTAATTCCTGAGCGAAGAGCAAGGAGTAACCCCTAAGCATAACCGGGTGTGACCCCAAAAAAGCAAAAATAAATAAATAAATAAATAAATAAATAAATAAAATAAATAAATTTAAAAAATAAAAATAAATAAAACAATCTGGAGTGAAGTTACAGTACTTGCCTTTCACATGGTCAAACAAGATTCAGTACCCAATATCCCATAAAGCCTTCTAACCACTGCCAGGAGTAATATTTGAGTAATCCCTGAACATCACTAGGTGTGCCCCCAAAACAAAGGGCTTTTTTAATTCCCTAGGGTGAAAGTTGCACAGACTGTGAATATGCTAAACTGTCCCCAAGGATAAGCCCCTTGGTTACCAGGTAAAGTCCACAGCTCAGCTGATCTACTCCTTTAGGGGTCAGCATGCTGCCCACTAAAAATCTGTACTCACTCCCATGAAGAAATGTTGAAGGAAAAGATAGCATAAAGCCTGTAGTTCAGACTAGACACAGTTTAGCTATTAACTTTCTCGCATTGTTGTTAAAAACCACAAAAGTTGATAGACAAAAGACAATGTGACTTCTCACAATAACAAAGCAGAGGAGTGCATATAAAAATGGGAATCAGAAGCAGTTTTTTCTTACTTAACTACATAAAATATGTTGTATTTGAAACAAAGGAAATGTTTCTCCCCCAACAGCACTTGTAAAAGACAGAAATATGACTAATTCTATTCCATTAAAGAACTGAGACACTTTGCATTATTGCCTTTTACAGCTTCCCTCAGACTCCAAGCCTTGCGCAATTGAATAGAAAGATACTGCTAAACTGCCACTGTGAAATGGAACTCTTGACCTATGATTTGTTTAACTGGCAGAATAACGGAAATGCTGAGCCTCTTGGCCTGCAGGTGAGTAAGAGAGGGAGTCTCCATACGAGGAAACCCTTGCACGGCCCATTCCCTCCATGCCCAGAAGTTAGGACAGTAGATATCACCCCCCCAAATGAAGCAAAAACCATAATGCTGTTCTCCCATTTCAAAGCAAAAAACTGAGTACTACAAATGGCCTCTGCCATCTGGCTCAGTAATGCAGGCACTCTGCAGCACTTTTTGTCTTTTTCTCCTTCAAATACCTGTCAATCTACTACTTAACTGACTAGTCCCTGACAGTAAAGTCAAAAAAAAAAAACTGAATTTCTTATACAACCTATTTCTTAGCTCCAAAAGTATCAATTTTAGGAATACGTTAGTATCTCCAAGGTTGATATCTGCAGTTCTGTGATTTGCATAATTAAGGCTATCACTATTTGTGTTTGTTCAGAACCTTCTCGGGGAGACCCTCAGTGCAGTGTACAGGATCCAAGTAGGAGAGACTATACTTCACCTTATTACTTTCTACAGGAGGGCTGGGTTCAGGGTTGGTAAGTGGCTCTGCCTCACCGAGGGATTCTAATGCCTTTATTGCTCTGACGGTCACCCAGGAATTCTATACATTCATACTGTCTTCCTTTAACACCCATGGGTGCAAATGATCTCTTCTTGGTGCATTTTCTTGGGTCTCAGACACACACTCTCTCCTGTAGAGGTGTCTGAGCTCTGCAGCCTCCAGCTGGGCAGCAGCCACACACAGCAAGGACAGTGGGTCTTTGGATGAAAGTAGCTCTTTGGATGGGGAAGAGATGCACACAAGAGGATGTGTACTGCCACAGAACGTGATTTTGTGCTCCTTCAAGCAAAAAGTTGTAGCTTTTTAAATAGATTTTTTCCCATTCATTTAAATCTTTATTTTCTTTTTGAAAAATCTTTGTTCCAAACTTTCGACGTTTTTAACAATTTTGTTCATTTTAGTTGTGAAAATTATTTGTATCAGTAAGTTTTAATATATATGTAATATACATGCAACACACACACACACACATATCCACATGTTTTGTATTTAGTTCAACTAGGGTCTTATATAAATATCAAATTTAGTTATCCATGAATATAAGTGTACTTTTTAAACCTGGTACATAGTTGAATGAAAAACAAAGAAAAAAAGCACTAATAATGACAAATTGGACAAATATTTTAAGTCAATTGATTACCATTGACTCCCCTTCAACTTGAATACTATATAATTCTCTATCCAAACAAAAACAATTTCTGCTTAAAAATAAAATCTGAAATAATAGAAATGTAACATAATGTTTAAAATTGAGAAAATATTTTGATTTGAACAAAAGTAATGTGACATATTTTATTAGGTTTGTATATAAATAGTCTTGTAAATGGTTCAGAATTAAAACTTGACACATTGTGACACTTCTTTTTATTTACCTTGTAAACTAAAACCAATTTTCCTTATTAGTAAAGTGTTTTCTCACAGAGCTAAATTCAAGTGCTGGCAGAGATGTAATAAACAAATGGATGTACAGATAATAATTCTCCATCATAATACAGCGATGTAAAATGTACAGTATTGAGTCATTCAGGAGAGGAGGGGCCTAATTTGGACAGCAGAGGCAGTAAATATCTCTGCAGAGAACACAACTGTGAACTTCAGGAGAAATAATTTCATTATGAGGGATATATTTATATTTTAAGTGATTTAAATATTACCTGTTGGCTACATACAGGTTAATTTTAGTGGAAAATAAGAACTTGCCTACAATAAGAGTTTTAATGAGGGTGCATATGCTGCTGAAGTCCGTGTGCTACTGTGTCCAAGTGCCCAAGCACATGTGGTCCCCCAGCACATGTGTTGCCTGCATCTCCCCTCTTGAGATGTGTGCTTTCATGCTTTCTTATCTAATGCTGAGATGTGTACTGTGGCTCTCTCTGCCTTTGAAGAAGACCCCATTCTCTTGAGCACATTGTTCTCTTTTTCTCTCTCTTTCTCTTTCTTTCTCTCTCTCCCTTCCTCTCTCCTTTTCCTTCCCCCTCCTCCTTCCCTTTTCTCAACAGCCTCCAGATAAAATCTGTTCCACTTAAAACAAAAAGAATTTTTAATGAGAATATGTAGAAGAAAGATAACATATGCCAAGCCAATCTTGAAATATGATTATACTGACTTTCTTATTCAATAAAGTGCCAACTTGGGACTATGAAACAGACTATCAATTAGTGGTGGGAGGGCTGGGTAGAAGAGTGGACAAAAGTGGAGAGTAGTATAGGGTGGGTCTTGGGTACTTTGGTGGTGGGGGAGGTGCTTAAGTCTATACATCTAAACTATAAGCATCAATAATATTGGTTCATGCTACCTAGACTATTTCACTTAACACTTCCCGTTGTTCATCAATTTGCTCGAGCAGGCACCAGTAACATCTCCATATGTCCTGTCAATGCTAGTGTAGCCCAAGGGTATCTGCTCACTCCAGGACATGAAGACCCTCAAACCATTCATTCAGGTCATGGGAATGAGGTTCATAATTGTTACTGGTTTTTGGCTGTATTGTATCAAATACGACACAGTTAGTTTGCCTGCTCTGCTGTGTGGGTGGTATACTCTCAGTAGTAGGCTCTCATCTCGTGCATTTACTGATGAACCAATGGGGAAAGATCGGCTTTTCTCTTGGGTGGAGCTCTGATGAACTGTGTAGTCTGGATGTTGAAAATGGCGGCTCTCATGGTGTGGGGGTTCCTCTGGCTTCTTGCAAGGCTCTAGATGGCGGGCCAACGCTAGAACTCACCTTCCCAACCAGGCACCTCATGATCAGCTGAGCACAAGAAGAGCCAGTAGCAGCTCTGCCCTGTAAAGAATCAACTAGACAGTGTATAAATGTGAAAGATCCTGGGAAGGACCTGGTCCTAACTTCCATTATTGTCTAAGACTGCCGCGCGGCTGTAGAGAGCGGCTGTGCACCAGCACACCTGTGGGTCTAGAGTTTCTCTCTTTCAGGGTTGCTGGCTCAGGTGACTGGGAGCTCGCAGCCAAGCCCGCTGACATGGAGGTGGATGAATGGGAGGAGGAGTCCAAATCCCTCTCCATGTCTGGCCAGCGTGCCCTCCCACCCTGCACGAGTGAGTGAACCCTTGGAGCTATGATGGACTTGGCCAGGGCTGGCCGAGCCATTTACTGCCCTCTGGAACTCCATGGGCTGCTCCACATGGGGTCAAGCAGCACAGCTGTGGATCTGGAGTGTCTCTCTTTGGGGGTTGCTGGCTCTGGTGGCTCGCGAGCTCCCAGCCACCTAGGCTATAGTAGTTGTTGAAAAATTAGTACATTTGAAATTATTATTTAAGCTACCCTGGGTAGTGCTCAGGGATTTTTTAATATAAGCCACAGCACTTGATAAAATGTCAGGGGGAAAGTCAGCTAAACTGCAACCTAAGAGCATTTTATTTGAAAATCACAATCTTATAATTTCACAGATCCCTGAAACAAGATGGCACAAGTGCCTATAAAGGAAATGGGCAAAACAAATACTCCTTTGTTTTCTGTCCTCGTTATGGATGAAGAACATTGATTCTCAGAACTATTACTGACTCTGTGTAGTGTTTGGGAATCCACCAAATGTGTTGTCAGGAATCCACCCAGAATTTGTTGCAGGCAAGACAAGCATGTTACCTTGTTTACTGTCTCTCTGCCCCTAAAAATACAAAAAATTTTAATGCCAGTGGGATTAAAATACAAGGGTCAAGGCTATAGGCTTAGTATGGTAAATCCCTGGCACTGCATGACACCCAGGCCCCACCACAGCACCCCAGAGAACCACTAGATGTGGCTGTGGTGACCCCAAGAACTGCTGGGTGTGGCCCTGGTGTTCCCTAGCACCACAAGGCCTGAGCAACATTACATTCTCAGTCCTTAGCACTGAACCATCTAAGCCTGGTAGGCTAAATAATTACAGAAATAGTCCCCAGTCGCCTTGAGGACTGCTTGGGGACCTCTCTCCCCCAAGAAGTACCAAATTAACTTTAACTTATTAATTAAACTTTAACTTTAATTAATAAGTTAATAAAACTTTGAATGAGGCAAGCCATACATTTAAACCAAAGCCTCCTGGTTTAAGTTTCTGCTGATCCTTAACTTATAACAGTCAAGCACATAATTGAGCACCTCCAGGGAGCACAGTTCCTCCATAAGGGCAAGGGCTGCTCATGTTTGTCTTACTACAGGCCACCACTTCTTTCAGCATATCTAATAGGCATTTCATAATCATTCGTCAACTAATCGATGACTCTTCTTATCCTCCAATACCAAGCTAACTCAGCTGCTAATATATAGGAGGCACTAAATCGATAAACTTTTCGAATTAGCGTGTTATAAATTCATCATTCATCTGAATCCCTGAAGCTGGGCAGCAGCAAAATCAAAAAGAATGCTGGCCTTGGAGCCCCAGGTTTTGAGTCAAGGGAGCCCAGCCCCATGCTTCAGTATCTATTTAAATTTAAAGGTGGAAACTGTTCTGGATTTCAGATCATTCATCTGTTAGAAAGGGACAATAGTTTGCCAGGTGCTCTGAGGATTTAAATGACAATGTGTCTTGCTCCTGCAAGTTTCTGACATAAATTGAGTCTTGGAACATACAACACATGTTGCAATGCAGTTATCACAAGTATCTCACATACTTGTGATATTTATGTCTCCCATGAATATATGTGAGATACTTATGATAACATCACATATATCACTACAAGAAATAGCAAGACTTTCATCATTATGGGTCTATTTCTGAGTTTTTTTTTTCCGTAAACTGAGCAGAACAAGCAACTAATATTTTTTTTATGTTTCCTCTTTTTCAAAACCACAACCAGCACAGGGATCTCACAACCAGCCTCAAAGATGCTCCAATGCAATGGCAATCTTGGGGGCCACCAAGGTGCAAGGAGGTGAGGGCGTGCAATTGCCGAGGATCAAACTCTGGGTTTCCACAGGCAATCTTGTACTCTACCATTATTTCAGATGTCTCTCTAGGCCCCAAGAACCAATTTTGATACTCCACATACTCAGTACAAAGCAGAACAAGGCAAGTATGAGCGAGTACAGGGGAACCGTGTCTGGCTTTGTGCCTCTAAGAGCGCCACCTAAAGGGGCGAGGCCTTCTGTCACAGGCTGCAGCTAGTTTCCATATTGGCACCTTCAAGTAACAGTATAAAATGAAAATATAAAATTGGTAGCTTATAATATTATAAAACATCTATTACAATATTTACCTTTTTAAAATTTCTGTATAAGAGGGAATACATTCCATTCATCACTCTGATCAAAAACCTTCATGTGAGGTTAGAGATAGCACATGGTTTAAGGCGTTTGTCTTACTGCTGTCAATCCTCAGAACTCCGTTTGGAGCTCCAAACACCCCTCAGCACCGGACAAGAGTAAGCCCTGAGCCCTGTTGGGAGAGGCCCAAACCCCTCCTCCCTCACCGCAAAAGAGAAGCTTAGCCTCATCCTTGACACTCCTTTCATTCACATACCACGTGCAAATTCTCAGGGATTCTGCTGAACTTTCTTTCAAAATCTCAGCAAACTCAACTTTCTACACCGCCTCCCTCACAAGGAACCATTCTTTCCCCAAGTATTCACTAGCTTCCAAAGAGGCCTGCTGCTTCTCTCATTGGCACAGTCAAGGCACAATAGTTAGAGGATCCTTTCTAACTTAAATAACATTGCTCCTCTATTCAACTGCCCACAAGGCTTGGAGTGAAAGCTGACAAGCTCAGGACGGCCGTGAGATTCTCCAAGAGCCAATCTCCAAAATGATCAATCTCCTCTCCAACAAGGCCACTCTTATTCACTGTTGCCACCTTACCAACTTCATACTGTCCATAAATGAAAAAAGGCAAGTATCCACACACACAAACACATAGTACAGCTCTGTCACTGCCCATTACCCTGCTCTACTTTTCTCCGTGATTCTTATCATCTTGTCCTATTTAGTACAGCCTACTTATTATGCACATTCTTTAGTACCACCTCTACCTGAAGGGGGGGAAGCTTTTTGAGGCAGATATCTTAGTCTATTTGTTCTTTTTTATCACCGAGTACCTAAAATTTACTCTGAGTGGTTGGTTTGTAGCAAGCACTCAGTAAATGTTGACATAAGTTCAGAAAAAAAAATAATCGCTCATCATTGGTATTACCGTGCATAGTGCATATTATGTGGGAAGCAAGCAAAGGCTTATATGTGCAAAACTTGGGCTCTTATGCCTAGTTTAGAGATTCTATTTCTGCCCCCTGTTGAAGGCACTAGCAGTGTATGGATTGGTAATAAGTAGAAAATGGAGAGAATAAAATCTGTTTAGTTTTAAGTAGATGATATACAAAGATTCTACCCACATAATTATGAAATGTTAATTTCCAAGATTTTGTGGATTTACAAAAGAATAACCTAAATGAGACAGAAACTAACTTAAATATTAGTGATTCATCTATTCTGGTGTTATATCCTCTTTCTCTAAAACATTAAAGTTATGAACATTAGGGATGCTGTCACTTTGTCTATAGTTTTACCTATGTCTAGCATTGAAACACACTTTCTTACCTGATAGTACTTATATTAGTCTACTGCTATTTGGGTGATAAAATGTTCAACCTATTTTTCTTTGAATTTCATCCCTGGTCTTTAAGGCTTCCTGCAGATAGTTGTCAACTCTACAAGAGAGCAATAAAGAAGGGCTAAGGAAAATGTTATATCAGGATGGAAAATTAAAGCTCATAAGCCAAATATGGTCTGCTTGTGTTTTGTTAATAAAGTGTTATGTCCATGGGTTTATATCTCGTCTATGACTACTCACATTCTATCAGCAGAACTGAGTAGCTGTGACCGACCACATGGCCCAGATAGTTAAAAATATTTACTCTCCGGCACTTTAGCAATAACTTTTGCTGCCCTTATATCAGGTGATTCACCTTCCCTCCCAGTTCTCACACCTTGCTGTGTAACCCAGCATGAGGCCATTTATTGAGTGTCATGGTGTTGACTTTATGAGGGCAAAATTCACAAAAACTAGCAACAGATGTCAAAGGCGACCACGGACAAGCACCAAGGTTGCCTCTCCTTTTTAGAAAAGGCAGAGAGGACAAAAGAAGGGAGAAATGAAGAGAGTAGCTGTCCTATACAAAAGGTATTGCTTAACAAGAGTTAAGGAAAGAAAAACAGAACTGTCAAGGAAAGAGAAACAGAACTGAGCAAGGAAAAAGGGATGAAGAACGGACACTTTTTTTTTTTTGCTAATAATAACCCAGGAGATCACAGGAAACCGAAGCTGGTCTACACTGAAATCTAGTCTACATTTCTGTATAAAATCTAGGACAGACAAAGCAGAAAGACTTTAGAAACACCAGGAGGAAGTTCGGGTGCAGCTGCTTTCCACTGGAAGCCAGCAAGAGTTGGGCTGCACCCTGGCCTGCCTGCTACAGCAAGACCATGTAACACTGGCAGAACAAGACCTCCAGGACCTGAATGCTGACTGGAATGCACACCCCCAGATCAGAAATGGAAAAAAAATAGCTATTCCTCCCTCTGGCATTTTACAAGCTTCATTTATCCAGCAAAAACAACTTGAAAATTTTATTAGCATCACAGAGACCCATCTGTGTCTGCACTTTCTCCATCATCAATAGACACCTGAATAGCAAATGTTGAGGAAAACATTTCTAAGGCCAAGTTCAATAGTAATTATTCCTGGAGAATTGTACTACATGATGCCAAAGAGTACCTATTTGAGATTATCTATGATATTTTGATGGGCATAAAACAGAAAGTTTGCTTATGACGGTCTCAGAAATTTCTCCTTCTCAACTGATTTTTATGATGGTAGAACGTTTATAACATAAAATGTACCATTCTAAAGGTAAACACTTCAGCAGTGTTAAGTACATTCAGGTTGTTGTATGATCATCATTATCATCTGTTTCTAAAACATTTCCATCCCGCCATACTAAAACTCTCTGCTCATTAAAGGATACTCCCCAGCCCTTTCCAAGCACTATTCTGATTCTGCTTCTGCTGATTTGATTACTCTAAATATCATGTATTCACTGTCTATCACTGTCTTCCCGTTCATCATCGATTTGCTCGAGCGGGCCCCAGTAACATCTCCATATGTCCTGTCTCATGCTAATAGAGCCCAAAGGCATCTGCTTGCTCTTTATGTAAAGAGCCTCAATCCATTCCGGAATGAGGTCTATAATTATTACTGGTATTTGGCATATCAAATACAACATGGGTAGCTTGCCAGGCTCTGCCATGCAGGTAGCATACTCTTGTAGACATCTCTAAGTCCAGTATTTATTGATGAACCGCGTGGCAAGCGGCCGCCTGAGCCGGGCTGTGATAGGCTGGTCTGCTGGGTGGAGTTCTGACAAGAGAGAAGTCCGGATGTGGAAAATGGAGGCCCTCATGGAGTGGGGGGTCGTCTGGCTTGTTGCAAGGCCCTGCTGGGGTGGCGGGCCAGGGCTAGAACCCGCCATCCCTCCTGGGCGCCTAGTGAGCGGCTGTGCACAGGGAAAGCCAGTAGCAGCTCTGCCCCATGTCTGTGAGTCTCTGGACTGGCATACCTGAGCTGGATTTAAAAAAGACTGCTGCAGGGTGGAACTCGATGAGCCGGGCTGTGATAGGCTGGTCTGCTGGGTGGAGTTCTGAGGAGAGAGAAGTCCACATGTGGAAAATGGAGGCCCTCATGGAGTGGGGGGTCGTCTGGTTTCATCACATATTAATGAAATCATAGAACATCCGTGCTTTTGTGAGTCTTTCTTCATAGTATAATGTCTTCAAGGCTCATCCATGTGGTAGCATAGGTTTGAAGTTCATACCTTTGAGGTTGAATAATATTCCATTTTCTGTATATATCATGTTTTATTTATTCATCAACAGATACTTGATTTAAGCAACAATCTATCTATTGAAAATAAATTTCCTATGTTTGTTAGTATGTAAATAACTCCTGCATTCAATATATCTAATAGAATTGCAGGGTGGTACGGTAATTTTCACCTCTACTTTTTGGAAAAAATGTCTTAATATTTTCCATGGCACTGTGCCACCATTTACATTTCTACCAGCAGTTAAAAATGGTTCTCACTTCTCCATATCCTTTCTAGTTCTTGTTTTTGGGGAGATATAAGGTGGACATTTTTTGTGACAAATACAGCACTGTGTGTGAAGTGATATTTTGTCATAGTTTTGATTTGCGTTAATCTAATCATTAGTGATACTGCACTTCTTTCCATGTACTTATTGCTGTTTGTTTATCTTCTTGAAGAAATACATTTTCAATTTTTGTGCCCATTTTAGTTTTGATTTGGGCACACACATGGCTTTGTTCATGGCTTACTCTTGCTCTGAGCTCACCGATCACTGCTGGAAGTGCTGGGGGACTATATGTGGTGCCAGAGGTGGAACCCAGGAAGACTAAATGCAAGGCAAGTGCCTTACTTATTCTAATATTCTGCCCCACCATAAAATTGATTTTTTATTTTGTTTGGTTTTGTTTTTAGGCCACACCCAGAAGTGCTTAGAGGCTACACCTGGCTCTGTACTCAGGGATCAACATATACCGAACCAGAACTGGAACCAGGGATGTAGAAGCAACAGTTTGTGCCCATTTTTAATTGGGCTATTTGTCTTTTTTGTTGTTAAGTTGTACGGTATTGTAAATACTCCATTGACTACCCAGCTTCTCATAGTAGTAAAATCTTACATCATAGCATATTTATAAAAACTAGAAAATTAATATTAGTACAATGCTGTTAGCTAAACCATAAACTAATTAAAGGTTTATCATTTTTTAACAATGCCCTTTACTATAGTCAAGGACCCATTGTAGTATATCACCTTGTAGTATATACACTGTAGAATATCACATTGCATTTACTGGTCATATGCTCCAGTCTCTTCCAATCTGCAACACTTTATTTGTCTTTCCTTGTTACTCATAACCTTGACATTTTGGGGAAGTAGACAGTGTAGTAAATAGTGTAATGTTCTTCAGTTTGAGCTTGCTGATTTTTTCATAATGGAATTACAACAGAGGTGAATTGACCTTCTCACAGTACATTTCAGGCAGTACATGTTAACAGGACTTATTGCTGATGATGTAAAACTATCACTTATTTAAGTTCTTAGTATCAGATTTTTCACTTTTTTTTTCATTCTGTTATTTTACTTTGTTTTTTTTTAATTTTTTATTATACCACAGTGAAACATACAATTACAAAGGTGTTCATAATTGGTTCTTGGTAATACAGTATACCAGCACCCATTCCTCCACCAGTGCCCCATTTCTACCACCAATGTACCCCACCCCCTCCCGCCCACCCCCATGCTGCCTTAATAGCAGGTACCCCAGTTTCCTCTCTTTCTCTCTCTGTCTCTCTCTCTCTCTGTCTCTGAATCTCTCTCCCTCTTATTTTACACATTGTGGCTAGCCCTGCAGATATTTAGAGTTTATCACTTAAGTCTCTTTGTGTATATTCAATGGTGAGTTTTAATCTGCCATTACCATTTCCCACATTTAGTAAAACACTGGTATCTATTTATGTCGTATTAATGAATGCAGTCATTCTATATCTGTCCTTTTCCTTCTGACTAATTTCACTCAGCATGATAGTCTCCATGTCCATCCATTTGCAGGTAAATTTCATAATTTCATCTTTTCTGACAGCCGCATAGTATTCCATAGTGTAGATGAACCACAGTTTCTTTAGCCAGTCCTCTGTTCTCGGGCATTTAGGTTGTTTCCAGATTCTAGCTATAGTGAATAGCGCAGAGATGAATAAAGAAGTACAGATAGTGTTTCTGCTATGTGTTTTTCGGTCTCTCGGGTATATTCCCAGGAGTGCTATTGCTGGATCAAATGGGAGCTCAATATCTAGTTTTCGGAGGAATGCCCATATTGTTTTCCAAAAGGGCTGGACCAGTCGGCACTCCCACCAACAGTGGATCAGAGTCCCTTTTTCCCCACATCCACGCCAGCACCGGTTGTTCTTGCTGTTTTGGATGTGTGCCAGTCTCTGTGGTGTGAGATGGTACCTCATTGTTGTTTTGATTTGCATCTCCCTGATGATTAAAGATGAAGAACACTTTTTCATATGCCTTTTGGCCATTTGAATTTCTTCTTTTTCGAAGCTTCTGTTCATTTCTTCTCCCCATTTTTTGATGGGGTTGGCTGTTTTTTTCTTGTGGAGTGCTACCAGTGCCTGATATATCCTGGATATTAACCCCTTGTCATATGGGTATTGGGTGAATATCCTTTCCCACTCTGTGGATTGTCTTTGTATCTTGGTCACTGTTTCTTTTGAGGTGCAGAAGCTTTTTAGTTTTATATAATCCCATTTGTTTATCTTTGCTTCCATTTGCTTGGTCAGTGGTGTGTCATCTTTAAAGATACTTTTCGTTTCGATGTCGTAGAGCCTTTCTCCTATGTTTTCTTCGATGTACCTTATAGATTCATGTCTGATGTTGAGATCTAGAATCCATTTTGATCTGACTTTTGTGCATATTTTCCCCATACCTAGTCTAGTCATAAAAGCAGTCCACTATACCTTATACCATCACAGGGAGGAAAATTAAATTTCACTCCTGCAGGAAGTGAAGTTTAATCACTACCTACCTACCTACCTACCTACCAATACTGGTAAGTTTAAATAATCACTATATTTATATATATATATACATATATATAGGAGGTGATATTTAACCTAGTGCCAGCTGCTCCTAACATCTCACTACTCATTAATTTTTGCATCCATCTATAAATCATGCCTGCACCAATTACTCCTTGATGTCCCTCATTCTTCCTGTATTTTCTATTTAAATTCTTCTATATAGGATATCCCATATTTTATTTGGAATACTTCTTCATTACTTGTCTGCTCAATCATTAACTCCTATTAGTAGAAGTGTTCCTTATATTTTCGTGTTAAATTTATTACTATTTATTATTTAATTTATTGTTCGAGTTGTTTTAGCTTAGGCCATTGGGAGGTCTTACTCCTAGCTTGTTCCTAACTCCTGTAAACATGCTCTATTCCACTATTGTTGCTATTGCTTTCTGACTTGCTGGCACCACAAGATGCTCCAGGCTCATCATGTATTTCCAACTCTAGAATCAGACATTTCTTCAGGGATCTCTAGTTCAGAAGAGACAATTATTAAAGTCAATTTCCCTGTGCCATTAAATTAAATTTCCAAATTATTCCTATACTAGTATTAATGCTTTAATTAACTATAGATTTTTTCTATAATTAAACCAGATACATTGTCATAGTTGGGCTAATAGGCCGTGTGCAATGCAACATGAATCCATCAGCAATACTTCAACCTTCTTTGTACTTCACACCTGCCTACAATCTTTATGACTCCTAGAGGATGTAAAATCCAATAATTCTATAATGAAAATACAAAAAATAATTCAATATAGAAACTTTCCTTATGGCAGAGAATTGCTTCATTTGAAAAAACAAAACAATCCAAAATAAATATATAATATAAGCCCAGTTGACCTCTATTTCAGCTGTTCTAACCCTCACATAGTGTAGTCCTACCCTTTCTATTTACTTTTCAACTTCTAAATGAAATGTCAAGTTTGTTATGTTGCGTGAAAATTGGACCAAACCTTTACAGAAATGATGTGATAAAATAGAGAACAAAGAATTCTGCATTCAGAATGTAAAATCTTTAACTACTTAAAATTAATTTGATCTGTACACTATAGTCAAATCATTAGTCATACAGTGGTTTAAATACAAGAGCAGTGGTCCTCTGGGAACAACTGGAAATACTTAGACATATTTTCAATTGTAACAACAGGAGGGATGCAACCACCAACTAGGTGGATATCCAGAATGATATCAACGTTCTATTAATACACAGCCCTTCCACAGGAAGATATCCATCTCAACGTTCAGTAGCAAAACTAAAGGAACTATTATTTTTCAAAATGGTACTTTCCTCCAAGATTCTTAAATGAAATGATCTGCAAATACAGATTGACATCACTTGATCACTTGACATCCCATTATTCATTGATTTGCTCGAGCAGGCACCAGTAATATTTCCATTTGACCCTATCACGTGCCAGTGTAGCCCAATGGCATCTGGTTGCTTCAGGAATACAAAGAGCCTCAAACCGTTCATGTAAAGTGAATATGAATGAATAAGTAAATGAATCATGGATGGTGGAAGCCAGGTTTCTCAATATTAGGAATTTGTAAGTATAGGAAACAAGATTAAAAGAATCCACATAGTAATAAGCTAGAATTGAATACAACAGTGTAAACTTTGTTTTATTTAATGTTTCTACACGTGTTCTAATCCAGAAATTTTCAGAGATATGTGTATATAATTCTTTTACACACACAAGTACTCTTGATCTTAATGACTTGAGACCTAAAAGCAAAGATATTCCAATAACAAGTATGTAGATAATGGTTTCTAATCTCTCTCTCCAATAGAAGGAACCGGTGCTCCTTAGAAGAGAGATGGATTTTAAGGTCAGGGTTTATGTATTATGAATTATGTATCCTTACATATCAGATGATTCAAAAAATGTCTTACAGTATCGGAAATTAAGGAAATACCCCCAACAATGCTGAACAAAGGGTATACCAAAGGAGCGTAAGAAATACCAATATCAGCTAGGACAACCTGAACAACGAAATAAATTTTAAAAAAAGTAAAAAGAGTCTAACCCCAAGTATAAAATAAAAATCCAGGATGACCAGAGTGATAAAAAGTGGCTTTTTATCAAAATGGATAAAAGCCATGCCAGGTTTGATCCCTGGCATGCCAGATCGTCCCCTGAGCACCTCCAGGACTCTGGATGTAGAGTCAAGAATAAGCAAGTCCTGGGCATCTACAGGTGTGGCAAAGAAATACAAGAAAAAATGCTAATGTAAATAACTTTGCTATATATACTATGCTAATAGAAATAATGACTGAATAAATTAAATGGGTATAAGAGACAAACTCTTCATGCAGAAAAACTTCCAAATACTTGGTTTAGATAATCTACCCTTAAGGAGATGGATCCTAACTCTTCCTTATCAACTCTGTAAAAGATAAATAAAGACTAACTTTATTGCCAGCAAGTTAATATAGTGGTGTGGTATAGCACTTGCTTTGTCTGTGGCTGACCCTGATTTGATCACAACACTGCATATAGTTCCCTCAACACTGCCAACAGTGATCTCTGAGCACAGAGCCAGGAGTAAGCCCTGAGTACTGCAGGGGAGTTCTCTGCTCTCTCCTTCCCTCTCACCACAACAAAAGAGACTCTTTATCTGATAAATAACTCTTTAGCCAGATGATCAAGTTCAACAAGAAGAAGTCATGTAGATATCATGCACTCGGCATGATGAGATGACAATGGCACTTTTCCTCTGAGGTTCTTTTCAAAACTTCATAACGCCAATTAAAGAGTTATAAAAAAATACAGTGAAAATTCTAATAGAGGACAATCAGTTCCCTGATTTTTTTTGAAGTGCTCTTCAAAACTTTCAAGGTCATCTATAGCAAAGAAAACCTGAGAATGATCCTCACCAAAAGGATCCTAAGAAGACCTGACAGTTAAATGCAGCAAAAGACTTGGATGAAATCCTAGAACAGAAAAAGAGCACTTGGTGAAAACTAAAGAGCTATAAATTAAATACACTTTGGTTTATAATCTTGTATCTATAGTCATTCATTTGTTTTAATATATGTGCCATAATAATGGAAATGGAAATGACAAGGAATCTGGTGGAGGATATTTGTGAACATTTTACAATGTTCTGTAACCAAGAAAACTGTTGTGGAAAATAATCAATGCAAAATATTGATATAGAGGGCAATAATGGATTAAACGGTAATTGAACTTCTTTACAAGCATTTGGTGTTACTAACAGAAGATGAGAACAGAAAACAAATTTTTAAATTTACTTGGGAACCTACCCTGGGGCAGCTGAAGCCATTTTTCTGTCATTAGCCACTGATAAAACTTAACAGAAACATGTCAGTGTTTAAGTGATATCAGAGGCAACTTTGAAGACAGTAAAAATGGAGCAATCTGGAAAGGGATTCACATAGTGAACCTAATTTTAATTTCCTACTTCCCTGATAAAAGGCAAAAGGAAAGGAACATTCATTCGCTCACTGATTAATAAAGACCATTGGGTACAGAGGAAGATCACACATCTACCTCTCCTCCAAGAATGTTGGAACCCTGCTGAGGTGTGTAAGGCTCTGAACCTTGCCCTCTCCAGTTCCAGGATCTAGTAACTCTCTAGATCAGGGGTGTAGAATGCCCAGCCTGTGGACTGTAGCAGGCCTGAAAAATCATGGAGTCTGTGCCTGGTTAGTGTAATAGAAACCGATGCTGATGGTTGGCTGCCTGGGGTAATCTATCTGGACTCTGAGGCCTGGAATTATATTATAAATATTGTAGGGCTTAAGGTAAGAATGTTAGACTTCTCAATACATAAACAGAAATGTGTGCCTAGTGGCACATCTGGGGATCTGGGATGAGAATGAGTCCTTTGCTTAGGGAAAACAACAGGGCCTTGGGGAGGGGTCCCAGGAAAAGAGCAAGTATTGGATCCCTGTATATTCACGCACTCACAGGTTCACAGAACTAGGATCATCCTCAGCATTGTGCTACTTTTGTTCTCTCCCTATAAGTGAACCCTCCTGTGCGGGCTTCCCCTAAGAAAGCTGCTACCAGGAGTACCACTTCGTGGAGCTTCTCACACTGAGATGAGCTCAGAGCGCCCCTGGAAGGTAAAGGAGGTTGCCACAGCCCCCACATCTATGAGAGAAGAGGAGTATGCACAGACCTGAAGATTGCTAGAGCGCCACAGGACAGCTGTAATGTGCACAGCTCCATTAAAGAACGTTAGATTAACCTGTAGCTGGTCTCCTCAGCTGCTCAACTCTCAGAACTAGGCTCCTAGACAGTCAGTTGCTTCATAAGTAGTAATGAGGGCAGAATCTGCACAATAGCAGCCCCGACTCCCATTAGCAAAATGACCGTTGGCAGAAAAATTGTTTCCCAACCCTACATTGTCACTGTCATTTGTCACTTGTCTTCCTGTTGTTCATCAATTTGCTCAAGCGGGCACCAGTAATGTTTCCATTCGTTGGGAATGAGGTTCATTATTTTTACTGTTTTGGGCATATTAAATACACCATAGGTAGCTTGCCAGGCTCTGCCATGGCTCTGGGTTCATCAGAACTCCACCCATCAGACCAACCTATCACAGTCCAGCTCGCTGCGGTTCATCAATAAATGTTGGATTTAGAGATGACTACAAGCAGCCGGATGAGACTCACCCATCACACTATCCACCATTTTTGCTGTCGGACTCTGGGAAACTGCCTCATGACCAGATCAACAGAGAAAAACCAGTTCGAGCCCAGGTAGGCCGTTCCCAGAAACGGAAATCACTGGGAATTCGTCAGATGGAGTCAGGGTTCGGCCATTCCCCTCTCCATTTTGTCGAGCCTGGTGGCCCCCGCCCAGGAGCTGCCCGGGGCCATCGGCCATAACATGAAGCAGCTGGGGAGGCTGGAACTCGGCTCGCCCGGGCCCAGCTGAAGAGGGGACCCCAGAAGGGCAGACGGGTTTTGGGAGTGGGCCCGTCACCTCTGGGGGTCCCGGAAGCAGCCGGATGAGACTCGCCCATCACATTAGCCACCATTTTCGCTGTCCGGATGCTGGGAAACTGCCTCACGACCAGATCAACAGAGCAAAACCAGTTTGATCCCAATGCGTGAGGCCGCTTACGCGGTGGTCCATTAAAATAGTGGAAATAGTAATGTCTTTTAATGCACTGAATTCCACAAAGAGCAGGAAAGTTTGGCGGGAGGGAAAGATAAAGAGGAGAGAAATGACATACAGAACCCGCCAAGTAGTTGAGGTGTGGGAGGGGGAGGGAGGTGGGGACATTGGTGATGGGAGATGGGTTTGGGTGGAGGGATGGGTGTTGGAACACTGTAGAACCAAAACTCTACATGAGCAGCTTTCAATTGTATGTCTAAAATGGTGTAACAATATTTGGGGGGGAAATAATAAAATAAAATAAAATCGGAGAAAAAAAAAGAATATGCTACCCACACGGCAGAGCCTGGCAAGCTACCCATGTCGTATTTGTTATGCCAAATACCAGTAACAAAGTATAGACCTCATTCCCATGACCTGATGGAATGTTCCTGGAGCAAGCAGGTGCCCTTGGGCTCTACTTGCTTGAGACAGGACTTATGGAGATGTTACTGGTACCCGCTCGAGTCAATCAGTGATGAACGGGAAGACAGTGATACAGTAATAGTGATACTTTGACTAGAGTAAAAATAAATAACATTAAGCTAAATCTAGATTAAGAAAATATGCAAAAATAAATACCTGTTATTTCCTAAACCTTTTACAATGAATTCTCTAAAGATGGTAAGTGATATATGCAACAATGTCTCCTCAAGAGGGTAAGGAAGGGAAGAAATCTTGGGTCACTGGTGGGGAACATTGGCATTGGTGGTAGATTTGGAACTGGAACACTGAATGCGCAAAGCTGGTATTAGAAGGTTTTTGTATATTGGCTGCCTCCAAGCCAGGGACACAAAGAAAAAAAAACCAAGGTTCGTAAGTCATGATGTCTAAATAAATAAAACTCCCTTAAGGTGAAAATTGTTGTAAGGGACTGGGGAGATAGTACAGCAGAAAAGCCATATGCCTTTGTCACAGCCAACACAGGTTCAATCCCTGGCACTGTCAGGAGTGATCCCTGAGCAGAACTAAGAGGATGCCCTGAGCATTGTTGGTTGTGGCCCCAAAGCAAAATAAAATAATTTACTGTATTCCATTCTGACTTTATAACTTCCCAAAGGAAGGTTAAGTATCATTTCTTAATGATTTACTAAAAATAAAATTATGAAATTAATGCAAAGTTTTAAAAAGACTATATGATTTGTTCAAAGGTATTGAACTGATAATATACAAGAGCAGAGACCATTACCCAATTCTTTGGAGTCTCAGTTTGGGGCTTTTTTTTTTACTATCATACTCTTAACTTGTACACACAATATATTTCTCAACCTTTCCTTGACCATGGCCCCCTAATCTTGTTTCCTTCATGTGGGTCCCTAATCTCTTGCCGGGCCCTCCAATGTATGTGATTTACATTTCCATGAAATACCCTGGTAACCCACACAACCCTTGGTTTAAAAATGCTGCATTTTGTAATTAAACAAATGTGAACATATGAATTAAAATCACAACACAAAAGATCTAAGCAGCACACAGCCATGTATAAACACATAGGAAGCTGGTAGCTAAATTAAGTATTTAAAAAATACTTATTTCAAAAATTAATAATTAAGTATAATATTAAAATGAAATTCTAAGTTTTCCAGTCTTTTGAAGCACCTTGTTACCAAAAAAGTGAATTATCAAACTTCTTATAATCGGGCTAGCTAGTACTACTTCCTGGGTGGGTTTGCCTAAAAACCTTCTCTCTCCTCAATATGTCTCTGCTCCAATATGACTTCTTGCAGAAAAAAGAAGAAACAAACTGGCCACTTATTTGGAGAAAAGGAATATCTGATAAACCTATAAACTATAATATGCTTCCCCCATCTGACTTCCATTGCCAACATGGTTTCCTGGCCCATAGAAATTTGTTCATCAGCATAACTCCCAGAAAATCAACAGAGATGGGCCTGAGCAATAGCCCAGTGGATAGGGCGTTTGCCTTGCACGCCCAGCTGGCCTGTGCCGACCCGGGTTCCGATTCCCGGCATCCCATATGGTCCCCCAAGCACCGCCAGGAGTAATTCCTGAGTGCAGAGCCAGGGAGAAACCCCTGAGCATTGCCTGGTGTGACTCAAAAAGAAAAAGAAAAGAAAAGAAAAGAAAAGAAAAGAAAAGAAAAGAAAAGAAAAGAAAGAAAAGAAAAGAAAAGAAAAGAAAGAAAGAAAGGAAAGGAAAGGAAAAGAAAGGAAAGGAAAAGGAAAGGAAAGGAAAGGAAAGAAAGGAAAGGAAAGGAAAGGAAAGGAAAGGAAAGGAAAGGAAAGGAAAAGAAAAGAAAAGAAAAGAAAAAGAAAAGAAAAGAAAAGAAAAAGAAAGAAATAAACAAACAAACGAACAAATAAATAAAGTCAAGGTGGGCACCAAATGGGTTAAGGTGCCCATCCCCCTAAAAAAAAAAAAAAAAAGAAAGAAAGAAAATCAACAGAGATACTATTTCTAGTCTGACAAGTTCTCGATACCCTAATTCACTTGAAATTTACCCCTTTTCACAAGAGTAAGGGAAGGGCATGAGGACCACATTATAGAGTCAATCCTGAAAACACCAAGAGTATTGAATTAAGAACCATATTCACTTTCTTTTTCACACTGCACAGATAATCTTACTCATGCAACTAACACATAATAAGTTTCTAAACATCTCAGTGAAAACAAACAATACCCAGTCTGGACTCAGTGTGGAGCAATTCAATTTCGTCTCTTTGGAACGCCATTCCTTTCCCTGCACTTCACAACACTATTAGGAAGCTTTTCAGGTCTATGCATTTTAAGTTCCTTGGGGACACCGTCATAGGAGCAAGAGAATGGAAACCCTTAAAGATGGGGAGTCTGCTGGGGTGGTCTGCATGTACTGTAGTCTGATTCTCAATAACGTGATTGAAATGAAAGATGGAAAACTCAATTGAATCATTCAGTTCTCTCCCTCGAGGGCAGTAAATTATTCTGGGCAGTATATTATTTAGTACGTTATTCAGTTCTATTCTAAACAGCTCCTCCTTGGAGGCCTATTAGCTCAAATTTGACTTGGATTTCATTACAAATGGGGGCTTTATGCTAGATGGTCATTTCTTCCCACTATGCACATTCTCCTGCTGAGATTTTAAAAACTAATACTTTGTAAAAAAGTGAGAATCTGATACAAATTGGCCCAAAGTGGCCCCAAATGCTCACTGTGACTTGCCTGTACAACTGCTGACTGAGCTGGCTCATCTCTCTAATCCCTGGAAGGAAGGGCCATATCCGCACTCAGCTTCACATGAGACCAGTGGCCTAGCCCCACTGCCCCCCATAGAAATATATCCACCAGGCCCCATGATCTCAAGTTACATTCATCAACTGACACATTGATGAATGTAACACATTGATGACGTTACATTCATCAACTGACACCCACCCACATCAAGTCTGTTTGGTACTAAGAAAATATTTGTCCCTACCTACAAGTTTTTCACAGGTCCATTCTACTAGCACCAAAAAGTGCTCCCTGAAGAATACAAGTCTGTACCACCTGTCAGCAAAGCACCTCGACCCTAGTGCTTTCTCCATTGAGAGGGAGATGTGGGGAACAGAAGGGTTGGAGAATCTTGCTGGATCAGTTTCTGCCTTGTGCAATCTGGAGAATCTCTGAGTGTAGCCTAACCTTTGCACAACAGTGAGCAGCAATCATGACCTCAAAGATAAGAACTTCCTGACCTCAAAGACTAAGAACTTCTGAGCCAAACATCAGGTCAAGTGTATGCTTATGTTCATTAGCTATTACAGCCAATTTCTTTACCGAGCTCTAGAAATAGTGCCTGTTCTAGATCTTTACAGTTTAGGAATAATGAATCCTAAATTTAGGTTTAGCTATAATACATCTACACAATGGAATTCTATGCAGCTTCAAGAAAACGAAGTCATGAAATTTGTCTACAAATGGATGGACATGGAGATCATCATGCTTAGTGAAATTAGAAAGAAAAGGACAGATATAGAATTGTGAACAAGGACAGATACAGCATTCATCTGTGGAATATAAGTATCTACCAGTGTTCTATTAATTATTGGAAATGGTAATGCCAAACTAGAACTGAACATTAAGTGTATAAATGGATTTGCATGATAACCCCTAAATGTATGTTTGGCAAGCCATAATGTGTAAGAGAGAGAGAGAGAGAAGGAGAGAGAAAAGAAAGAGAGAGAGAAAGAGAGAAAGAGAGAGGGGGAGAGAGAGAGAAAAGAGGCAAAGTGCCTGCTATAGAGGCAGACTGAGGGAGGAGGTAGGGGTATCTGGGACACTGGTGGTGGGAAATGTGCACTGGTGGAGGGATGGGTGCTACAATATTGTATAACAAACTCAATCATGAACATTTTGTAAATGTCTATCTCATGGTGTTATAATAAAAAAAATATAAAATGAATTTAGGTTTAGGATGACACATTCAAGGAATAAATAAATGATAACAACCATTGCTGGTGATGTAATTCTCACAGATAGGAATGACAGCCACCCCACTGGTAGCACTCCACAAGGAAAAAAACAGCCAACCCTATCAAAAAATGGGGGAGAAGAAATGAACAGAAGCTTCGAAAAAGAAGAAATTCGAATGGCCAAAAGGCATATGAAAAAGTGTTCTTCATCTTTAATCATCAGGGAGATGCAAATCAAAACAACAATGAGGTACCATCTCACACCACAGAGACTGGCACACATCCAAAACAGCAAGAACAACTGGTGCTGGCGTGGATGTGGGGGAAAAAAGGACTCTGATCCACTGTTGGTGGGAGTGCCGACTGGTCCAGCCCTTTTGGAAAACAATATGGGCATTCCTCCGAAAACTAGATATTGAGCTCCCATTTGATCCAGCAATAGCACTCCTGGGAATATACCCGAGAGACCGAAAAACACATAGCAGAAACACTATCTGTACTTCTTTATTCATCTCTGCAGTTATTCACTATAGCTAGAATCTGGAAACAACCTAAATGCCCGAGAACAGAGGACTGGCTAAAGAAACTGTGGTTCATCTTGATCACTTGAATCCCGTTATTCATCGATTTGCTCGAGCGGGCGCCAGTAACATTTCCATTGGACCCTATCACGTGCCAATGTAGCCCAATGGCATCTGTTTGATTCAGGAATATGAAGAGCCTCAAATCGTTCCTTCAGGGTCTTAACAAGGAAGTCTGACCATCTTGTAGGTGGGCGGCCAAGTGATCTTTTGACATCCCGTGGGATCCAGTCAGTAACGGCTCTAGTCCAGCGGTTGTCTCCAAATCGCATTACATGTCCAGCCCATCTGACTTTCGATGTCTTGGCAAATGAGACAGCGTCCCTGATTCTGGAATAGCGACGGAGGTCAGAACTCCGTCTGTAGATGTAGTGGTTCATCTACACTATGGAATACTATGCGGCTGTCAGAAAAGATGAAATTATGAAATTTACCTGCAAATGGATGGACATGGAGACTATCATGCTGAGTGAAATTAGTCAGAAGGAAAAGGACAGATATAGAATAACTGCATTCATTAATTCGACATAAATAGATACCAGTGTTTTACTAAATGTGGGAAATGGTAATGGCAGATTAAAACTCACCATTGAATATACACAAAGAGACTTAAGTGATAAACTCTAAATATCTGCAGGGCTAGCCACAATGTGTAAAATAAGAGGGAGAGAGATGCAGAGACAGAGAGACAGAGAGAGAGAAAGAGAGGAAACAGGGGTACCTGCCATTAAGGCAGCATGGGGGAAGGCGGGAGGGGTGGGGTACATTGGTGGTGGAAATGGGGCACTGGTGGAGGGATGGGTGCTGGTATACTGTGTTACGAAGAACCAATTATGAACACCTTTGTAATTGTATTTTTCACGGTGGTATAATAAAAAATTTTAAAAAAAATAAAAATAAAAATACGTATTTCAGCCTTCACAGAAAAAAAAATGACAGCCACCCCTTGAGATTTATAGAGATTCTTTTTTTTAAATAAAAGTGTCTTTGAATACACAGAGTTTGGTTTCCTACAAAAAAAAAATAATACTTATAATACACTCATTATAATGATAAAGCACTGCTCACTGGCTAGATAAGTAAGGAAGAAAATAAAGATTGTGCTGGAGGAATATCAGTGAACTAGTCTTTCTAGAGTTAAAAGACAAACCCACACTTGCATGATGTTCACCTAAGTATCATCTCTGAAACTCCTCAGTTTTTCTCCAAAATCTGGGCTCTGGAAATTGGATTTCTTACATTCACTTCGTATTGCTTAGGAGGTCACACAGAAAGAACCCAGGCACTCCTACATGATATTTAAAATGCGATAGACCCTGAAAATGTTAATAATTAAGAGAATTTGAGACATGAGGCGTGAAGTAAGTGAATTTGAAAGGCCGACTGTGAACATTCAATAGTATGACAATCTTGCAGCTGAACCAAGGAAGGACCTGGCCTCTGTGCTCACTGTGAAGGCTCCCAAGGAAGCGATAAGATTCACTGCTCCATTTCTATATCTCTCAGCCCGGTTCCCAAGACTTCTTCCATAAAGTCACAATAGAAAAAAAAAGACTGGGGTCGGAGTGGTGAAAAGTAGCAAATCATGAATTTAAATGAAATTTTAAATACATTAATTACATTTTAAATAAATTGGCACTGGATCTTAGAAACCTAACTATTCATTTGTGCAGTGTCTTCTATGGAATTAAAACAAACTAAACAACACAAGAAGCTGCTCATGGGGTCATAGGGTGGGACACTTGCCCTGTATGCAATCAACTGGGGTTTGATACTCAGCATCCCATAAGATCCCCTGTCAGGGAACCGCCAGGGTCCCCCAACAGTGTCAGGACAGAGGTTCTCTTCTACATCCGAGGACGCCGGGAGAACAGATGAAAACTCACGAATCCGGTGCAGTTCCAAAAATGGCTTTTAATAGTACAAAAGCTCTTCCACAGCACTCCAATATAATGAACAAACTTTAGCTCTGGTCCAAACTTAGACCATACAAAAGAGCCTAAGTCTCCCACCAAAGAGAGAGGATCTCACCCGAGCTGAGCCCTACCCAGAAGAAGGAGCAAAAGACCAACGAGCAAAAAGCCAAAAGCCAAAAGCCACAAGGCTGAGGAGCCAAAAAGCCAAAAGCTAAAAGGCCCAAAAGGTAAAAGTGAAGTGTGAAGGGGGCTCAAGTCAGCCCCTTATATACACCAAAGTAATCCAATCGGGAGGGTCATGTCAACAAAGAACTCTAAACAGAGTGTAGTGCCACACCCTATTGCAGGTATAAACAAAGGTTATGCCAAGGTCTAATCCTTTCTACCAAGATTATCTCTTATGTAAAACACTGGAGAGAGAGAGGGCTGGTATAAAGTAATACATCTTAACTTCATGAGCTTCATGGAATCTAGATGGTACCCACAAGGTCCTTCTTATTATTATCTGCACCAGGGTGATTCTGAGTATCTTGTTCTCGTGTACTGAAAGAGTCACACTCGCCTGCTTAGAGCAAACTAGTATGATCCTTCCTATAGTCTTCCTATAGTCTCAGCGTAGCCAGGGTGGTAGTCTCCTGGTAAATTCTAACTGTCCCACGCTGGGTGCAGTGGGTATAAAGAGGAGCTGTGCCCAATCTAGAAAACATAGAAGTCTTAGTAGATGTGTAAGTCAGAAGTTATTCAATCAAGGTGACTTCTGTAACTGCCACACCCTCTAGCAGTGTTTACATAGAAGAGAGGTCTCATTAGAATGAACCTTGACTTAAATAGATGAAGCTGGGACTGGGCAAAACAACAAAGCTCCCAGAATAGCTAAACCTGTCCTCCAACAGTCCCCTGTGTTCACTGAAAGTGATCCCTGAGTTCAGAGATAGGTTCTGAGCACCTCTGGGTGTATCAAAAAAATTTAAAAGTCCAACATGCTAACTAGAAAAATGGAATGGAAAGGTGAAATAGAAGGTAATGATTAAGAACTAGGTATATTTTTACTGGTCAGATAGTAATAAATAAATCACTGTATCACTGTCTTCCCGTTGTACATCGATTTGCTTGAATACTGAATAATTCTTCAGTATATTATGAATTTACTGCTGTCGATTTACTTGAGTGGTCACTAGTAATATCTCCATTATGAATATCATTTATAAACTTCAATATATGAAATGTGCAGAACAAACTGATGTTTTTGTATCACTACTATAAATCTATAACAGTCCCATGTTTATAAATAAAATAAGGGTCAAGAAAAAAATTTAACAAGTGTAGTAATGTAATGGTCTATGCCAACTTCTTGGTCTTTAAAGTTGAGATCTCATCCTCTCTTTGACTCCTGGTTGGCCCTACACAAATTACCCACTATGAAAATTAAATTGTTATTCTAGTTCAAAGAATTTTATTACGGCAAATAGCTGACAAAAAATATTTACCCAGAAGAATCATCAGAATGGTAACTAATGGTGATGTATATTATGAATTTACTGCTGTTTGTGTGGTTTTCTAGGCCCCATAATTTGGATATTTGTGTTTTAACTTTACAACCTTCTGGGCAGCAATAACAATTTTATAGTTTGCTGCCGAACTGCGCAAAATCTATCAAATCTGCAGAACTTCTCAAAATTCCAAACATGTGAATTCTCACTGGCTCTAGTAACTGCTCACCAAGTTGCGTAGCAAATTCTTGAACAAAGAAAAAAATAAATATTCCTTGTGCTTTAGAAAAACGAATGAAATGTCCCTACAGGAGTCCACCGGGCTGACACTCAGCACCTTCCCTGATTCAACATCTGAGCCTTTCAGAGACAGCTCTGCCTTTCAATTCTCAATCAACACATTCAATAGTCATCCATTCACCAAATTATTATTTATTTACCTCTTGAATCTAAATATGAAAATGGTTTCACCGGGAGAACCAAGATCCTCCATGTTTGTTGCAAATGACAAAATCATAGAGCTCCACTGAGCCCTGGGTATACACAAATGTAAGTGGACACCAGGAACTGCAAGGCCCTACGTGTGCAGACAAGCCCATAAAACTTATGCAGCTGTGAATTTTTACCAGCAAGAAAACTCAAGAGATTAGTAGCTGTTTTTCTTTCCTTTTCTACCCCTCTTCTTAGCTTGTTGTCATTTGAAACATATGTCAGTCTCTCCCCCCTCTTGCTTCCATCACCCCTCTCCGCCAATGACTCAGTTCATTGCATGAATTGAGGGAGAGACATCATGTCACCAGTTTCTTTTCTATCCAAATGGGATTTTCCAGAGTAGCAGAGCTCAGGAAGCTCAGTTTCCTATAAAGATTTGATTGTGATCCTTATTATCTGAGATAGGTGAGGGATGAAGAATGCATGTGTGTGTGCGTGTGTGTGTGTGATTTTAATAAGACAAATTAAGGACCGCAGCAGCTCAAAGGCTTCTCAAATAGCACAGTATGGCTCTATAGAACACAAGAGTTGATTTAAGAAACTTCCATAAAACCCTATAGTTTTCATTTGCTGTTGTCACTTGTCTTCCCATTGTGCATCAACTTGCCCCGACGGGTGCCAGTAATGTCTCCATTCACTGGGAATGAGGTCCATTATTGTTACTGTTTTTGGCATATCGAATACACCACGGGTAGCTTGCCAGGTCTGCCATGGCTCTGGGTTCATCCCAGGGGGCCAGTCTTTTTCTCTGTGGGTTGAACTACCATTAAAAAACTTGGAGATCAATATAAAGTCATTTATAAATTCGTTCAGACACTTTTGCAACCTGGTCTGGCATGTGACTGGGGGTTGAGAACCCAGGTACTGCCATACTATGAGGACTTGGACAGAATGACCATTTGGGTACTCCTGACCTTAGTTATAGGAGGATCCCCAAGACCCTGGTCCAGCTGGGAAAGCTAGGTCACCAAGCCTGGATCAAGTGTACTTGACCCAGTATTGCTTGCACCCAAGCCCGGCCTACAAAATAAATTTTCAAGGAAAAATAAAATCTATTCTCCCACAAAGATGTATAAGTGACCTTCCATGAATACAAGTGTGCATGCTATGCCAGTGCTAATCCAAAGCAAGTAAGAGGTGAACAACTCTGCTCTTCTCGCCTCCCTGACTCTCCCTCAAAAACAGTTCTAAACGTGATGAAATATAATTGTCTCCTATAAATCAATACCCAACAGTTACAGACAGAATCCACATATACTAAATTCCCTTATCCTGATGTAAATAGTTCTCCCAATAAGGTTTCTACATACTTTGAGAACTTCAGAATCTGCAAATTTATCTACTTCCCTTGAATGTTGGATGAGAAAGTTAAAACTGAATTTTATTTTCGGTTTCAAGATTAATGAACTGAATGTGCAGATGAATAACAATCTATGCTTGCTACAAACCTATCCCTGCTTGGAATCTCAAGAAGATGGGAATACATAATGGAAGATATAATGGGAAGTTATAATGGAAACCTTAGGACACCCAGAGCTTCAGTCCTCTGATCAATTGCTTTGGCCTCATGGCCAAGTCAGTAGCTGCCTCTTTCTTATCAACTGAGTATCCAACCAATTATTAGCTCATGTGCCTTGCTGAGCTAATATTATTTGCTTTAGCTTTAGTCACAATAGTCAAACCATGGAATCAGCCTAAAAGCCTATAACAGGTAACTGGATAAAGTTATAGCATGTACACATATAATTCTATGATATTTAAAATATCAAATCATGTGGCCAAAGCAATAGTAGAGTAGGTAGAGTGTCTTGCACACTTACCAACCTGGGATCCATCCCCGACACTCATATGGTCCCACCAAGCTTCACCAGAAGTGCTCCCTCAGCACAGAGGCAGGAATAAGCCCAGAGCACTGTCGGCCATGGCTACAAAACAAAAATAAATAGATAAATTAAAATATTAATATTTTGAAATAAAATTCATTTAATAAATAAAAATATATAATATTAATTAGAAACCAGGATTGTTGTGCAGCAGCAAAACATCTGCCTAGTAAGTATAAAACCTGGGGTTCAGTCCTTGTGAATGCAAGTTAATTGACTTATTATTTTATTAAAATATGAATGCGGGCCTTGGAGAGAATAGGTGATATGATGAGGAAGGTGGATTAGTCAAAGATTATTCTTGAGGTTATTATGTTAAGTAAGGAAGTAAAAGAACAACTATAGGATGGTTTTATTCCAATATATAATATTAATTATTAAAGCAAACAAACTGGCTAGGAACAAAAAAATTAACTACTCGGTTCAGTACAAACTAAGGTGGTTATGAGAAAAAGAAGGTGGGAGAAACCAAGCAAAGCAAAGCAATGTTTAATGATATGACGCTGGACCTTTGGTAGGGAAGAGTGGTGACAATTATCCACAGAGAAATAGAGTTAAAATCCTATATTAAATGACCCAAGTCTTTGCTTTGAAGTTGGCAGTACTAGACCTGCCAAGGCAGATGTTTGATTCAACCATTAGGAACAGAGGAAAGTTAAAGGCCACAAAGCACAGCAGACAACCAGGAAACAGGACGGAAGATTCTGCTCTGCACTGATGTCTCTGCTCTCTTCCCTTCCATCCATGCATCAGGATGAATGGAAGAATTAGAGGCACTTGCAGAGAAAAATGTTCATGGTCGACTTCTCTCCTCAACAATGAAAAAGCTCTTAGGTGCCTTTTATCATGTCCTGTACTCAGAAATTTATGTTGCCTTGTCGAGACCCTATGTAAGAAAGGATACCCATGGTGTAAGGAAGGATAACCCACTGAGTTCAGTGATAGCCCACACCTGTGGCCCTGCACTTCCAGCTCATTTTCCTTGGGTTCACGCCATTAACTTGACACCATAATTCATTTGCCTGGGAGAGTATCTCAGACATCCCAAATCACAAACATGAAGTATGCTACAAAGAGCAGAGTGGTCCAAGACATTTTAGAAACAAAATAGATAGGGTGGTCTGTTAGGACTGCAGTAAATAATGGCCTTGGCTTACTAGTGAGAAGACATGAATGGGACCTGCCAACAGGCATATTAGCCTTGTCAGAGGGGAACTTCCATACAATTTTGCTTCATTTCAAATCTGAATTGTTAAACCATCCCCAAGGTGTCGCTGGTATTTTTAGTCTATGGGGAGAAGACATAAGTGAATTCTGTTTTGGAGATCTGACCTTAAGTACTTGTAGGATTTTTTGCTTTGTCTAAGAGAACTCTGAAAAATGATCATGCACTGGGGCAGGTATGGTTTTAGATGGAAACTGACTAAATTTCACAGCTCTTAGTATCCTTATGGGAAATCACGAGTTATGATATTCCTATTCATTGTTAGGAAGCACAGCTCATCTTCCATATATATATATATATATATATATATATATATATATATATATATAAAGTTAGCTTATGTTGGGGTTCAGAGAGGTCCCCAACAGATATTATGGCTGGTGGGGTCCCCTGGCCCATTCAGGGCTGAACACTGTTCCCATCCCCACTGATAGAGGAAAGAATAGGCTTGTTGGTTATCAGTGGTCATTTAATTCAAGTCAAGTCTGCTAGTTATAGAACCATCATAAAGGGTTGGGGAATGGGGGGTTACAGAGAGGCGATAGAACTTTTGGTCCTAAAACAGTTAATAGGTGTAAAAGTCCCTTCCTTCCAGGGACAATCTTCTAGGGACATCCCCCAGGGATGGAATCTTGCCCTGGGGTTATAATTCTACTTAAGGGCATACTGTTTTTCTACTTTCTTTTGCAGGTGTACAATCATATTACATTTACTTCATTTTTTTTTTTTTTTGCTTTTTTTGGTTACACACAACGAAGCTCAGGAGTTACTCCTGGCTCTGCACTAAAGAATTCCTCCAGGCAGTGCTCAGGGGACCATATCGGATGCTGGGGATTGAACACTGGTCGGCCACATGCAAGGCAAATGCCCTACCTACGGCCCCTATTTCTTAATACTATTCCTAGCCATTTTTTACAAATGCAATATAAGATAATAACTTTTCTTTACACCCTGGTTTAAACTTAAAATGATTTCTCTGGTAAAGGGTAACTTTTCCTAGGGACATCTCACTATAAATTTCAGACTACAATCCTCAGGCCAGGTTAGCTTTTCCTAACCCCAACAGGGTCCTAAATCAGTTGCTTATCTTTAGATCATGACAGAGTTTGTTCCATGACTCTGCTCTTAATTTAGCCTGGTCCATGTGGAGGCCAGGGTAGCAATGGGACCCCCTCTTTTTGGGGGTGTAAGGAACTAAGATGAATATAAGGGCAACTGAGGTTTAAGTCAAGAAATATGAGTTGCCCAGGAGTAAATATTTCAGTTACTAACGCCTATATTACCAATGCATAGCCTTAACTTTGGTCCAGTGTCTATACAAAAGGACATAGCTCTAACATAAGAACATGCAAAGGGCATAAAGGAAAGAGAAAAGCAACATTTCACTTACAATACAAAACCCAAGATTATCAGGCTTGATTTTGTAAACTGCAGTGTCTGATAAAGAGGTAATGGGATAGCAGATGAAGAAAGACACAAGGATATGTTAAAGTTAAACAGTGGTTGGATGTGCCCTGGTGGGATAGGGTGTCCTTCCAGGAGCACTGGAATGGGTGCAATTCAATTGACCTATGCTTCCTGCAGGACAATCCAATGTTAAACATGAAATGCCTAGGACTGTATCCAACGGACTGCATTACAGAGGTAATTTGACATTTTCCAGAGGGCTCTGAGATGGTGTATCCAGGGACTCCAAATCTTAGATCCATTTTTAGCTTCATGTCCATGTTTTTTCTGTCAGTCCTCAAACATCAACTATTCTGGAAAGAAACTGCCTAACCAAAAGAAGCACAATCATAATTTTGACACATTATTGCGATTCATCTTCATAGCTTTAGAGTTGTGGATTAAGCTCAGAGAAAGTTTAATTGCTTTGCATGTATGAGGTGGGTTCCAGACCTGGCACCATAATAATAATAATAATAATTAATAATAATAATAACTTTAAATTCTTTGATACTACGAACATTTTGACTTAAATTTCAGAGGTATTCTTTCAAGTTAATAAATTCTAGCTTTGGCTCAGATAAAATTAAACTTCTTTTAAGTTATGATAAACTGTTTTATATACCAAATAACGTTCTTGAGAGTAATGTACACAGTCAAATTTTATTTTATACTATATCTTCAGGCATAATTCCATGAAAAATATTATAATAACTGTTGGAGTACACTGGGTGCCCCAACAAAATCCAGGAGCAGGGTCAGAGATCCCCTTCAGTCCCAGGGGATCATTGGCCAGTGAACAGAGAAAGACGCCAGAATCCAGCAAAGTTTCAAAAGGCCTTACTCACACTTGTTCTGGTATACAATTTAGTAACAGGAAAACCCCAGACTTTATGTTCCTGGCTGGGCCCCAGCCATGTGCAGCTTTAGAATCCTAGGCCAAGATGGCCACTATCATATGCTAAGGCCCAACAGGGGAAAGATGAAGAGAAGGAGAACAGAGACAGAAAAGAGAAAGAGGGAGAAGGTGAAAAGGTAAAAGGCAAAAGAGCTTTTATAACTTTTCAGCCCAGACCACCCCACATCAACCGAAAGCAGTTAGGGTCAATCCCCTCAGGTAACTTCTCCCAGGACCTCACCTAGTCCCATTGAAATGTTGATATCGCCCCAGTCAAGATTAGCCTTGGATGTGTTCCTGTGGATCCTATGTAGAGTGGAGGAAAGAGCACGTATCTGCACCAATTGATATTCTATAGCCAGGTATATATTTCTCCAAGCCTTCACAAGATTCTCAACTTTACTTCATAGTTGTTTTGTATATTAGCCTTTAGATTTATTAGAGTCATGCTTGCTTGCTTGGAGGTAAACAGCATTTCTCTCTGGTCTAATTACTTAGAGAGCCAACATGGCCAGAAAATATACTGGTAAGATCTATCTAGTCCCACGATGATTGTGGTAGCATGAGAGAAAATATTTATACCAACTAACATGGAAGATATACTGCCACATAAAGTCACGGATTCAAACTGTTTTCTGCCCTTTATCTACCTAGTGGCCTACAGGAGGTAACTCAAGGCAAGATGCAGAGGCTCTAGGCAACATTGTACTGCAACAAATAATAATCACTTGAGCTATGGAGAGAGCTCAATGGGCTAATTTTACAAAGAACACCTTTGGCCTACAGGAAGCCCAGGTTAATTCCTGGCACCACTGAGTGAAACCTCTAAGCACAAAGCCAGGAATAACCCCCCAAAACAAACAAAAATTAATCTTGTGTTGCAGACAATGGCACCAATATATTATGTCAGCAATCAAACCGGCTCTTTATTTTATTCATTTAGCTTTCCTATATTTTCTACTGAGACTATACCACCTACGTCAGAGCCTGGCAAGCTACCCGTGTTTTATTTACTTGTTATGCCAAAAACTAGTATTAATTATGGACCTCAGTTCCATGACCTGAAGAATGGTTTGGGGCTCTTCCTGTCCTTGGAGCAAGCAGATGCCCTTAGGTTACACTTGCTTGTGACAGGACTTATGGATGTTACTGGCACCCACTCGAGCAAATCGATGAACAATGGGAAGACAGTGATACAGTGATATTTTCCCATTTTCTTGAATATTGAGAACAATTGTTACAGGGTATAGAGGAACAGTATATCAATTTAGAATGTCTGCCCTACAAATATACAGTCATGAGTTCAAATCCCAGGTATCACCACATACACCAAGTATGATCCTACAGCAATTTTGCTCTTTAAGTCTAAGAGCATTGGTGTCTGAAATTTCCAGCACCACCAACTGATTTCTGATGCATCAGAGTCAGATTAGTGACTGTGTAAACCCCACAAAGGGATGCAACTCCCCAGTGAATATTACAACTAAAGATATGTAGAGCAGCGCAGCCAGGAAGTACAGCTTCTGATAAGCAAGTATGAAAACACCAAAACTAAAGTAGTATGAGCACAGCAGTTTAATGTGTTACCACAATCCAACATGTGAACCTGCTACCGCACTCCAAGAAAGCATCACTGGTGAAAATGTAAGATTATTGATTTAGATTTTCAGAAGACCCCTAATTAACATTCTGGTGTCAAAACTTCATACATTTTCGTAAGAATGCCTAACATCTAGTAAGTTTAAACTTAAGTTTAACATGTGCCAAGTGGTGGGCTAAGCACCGCATAGTATTAATTACTTAATACCAGTAACAACCCCAGAAAGGAAAGCAGCTCTATTATCCTGTTAATAAAAACCAAAACCTAAGGTACAAAGCAATTAAATTACAGCTGAGAAGTAAAGAACTGACCTGAAGCAGACAGGGTGTGAGCTCACACTCTTTACTCCTGTACTAGAACTCAGATTTTCATGCCAGTCTGTCACTGACACACTGAGTATCCTTTGACAAATTCTTTATTAACTAAATTTCTTTGCCACATTTTCCCCTAATCTAATACTTAGTTCACACTGTCAAGTGAGTTAGTGTTTATAAAATGTTTTTCATAAGGTTCTAAGACTCCTGTATGACATAGTTTGTAGGGTTATGTCGACTTGCAAACGTAGTCCTCAACAATAGTAGATTTCATACAGAATGTTAATAGTCAAGTGAGAAATTTTACCAGGATGAAGGAGGATTCCCTTGTTTGGAACTGAATAAGGGTCAAAAGCCAAGATTTCACCATTGTTGGAAAGTTTTGTGGCTCTCAAGTGAGTAGCACTTTCTTCCAGCTATTCTTTTATTTCAAGGCACAGAAAATACCCTTACTGGAGTGTTTTTAAACTCCTTCAAGCTGCCAAAATGCAAAAACACAAACAATGCTCTGCTTGTAATCCTTCCCTCAAGAGATCTGTGAACAGAATGAAGAAGCAAAGAGTTGGCAAGAAAGATTGTGTTGGACCAGTTCAATACTACACTGTCTTTCAGAATAGGGAGCATAGGACTAATTTCTTCCATGAGAACAGCCAATGCATACTATTCTAGTGAAAGTATTTAAACACACAGAATAGAGACAGAACATTAAAAAAACACAAATTACTTTAAGAAAAGAATGAACTCCTGAGGGGAAATGATGCTCTAATTTTGTTCTATACCAGAGGAACAGAGATTAATGTTGAGAGAGATTTCCAGCAAAAAGTTTAGCTTTAAATATGTAACAATAGAAGAGTATCTTAAGAATTTTCTACACAAGAAGATATTATCTCAGGAAAGACATTATTTGCCTTTATTTGTACTATATTTATTACTATATCATCCAACTATAATCACAAAGAAAGGAAGTTTGTAATAGAAAACTACTGCTTAAGTCAGAGATAGTACAGTAGGTAAGGTGCTTCTTACATGTGGTCAATGTATTGACCATTCCAGGAATCCCAAGCACAACCAGGAGTGATTCCTGAGTGCAGAAGTAGGAGTAATTCCTGAGCATAGCTGAGTGTGGCTAAATAAAGGAAAAAGAAAGTTTTTCTCCCATTTGAAATTAAATGATATTGCTTGACACTCTTTGATAAATAATTCTTAGGACTGTTTAGTCACCAGATTTGATAGGTCAGCAAAAATAATGGTCGCAACATATATTAGATAGTTTTGATTCACTAAAATCTATACTTACCCTTGTGGTTGTGATGGTTAATTTTGTGTTAGCTTAATTAAGTTATAAACCCGGATATCAGGTTAAATAATAGTCTCAATGTTGCTGTGAGGGTATTTTTTAGATGATCACGATCTCGATCACGATCTTCCCGTTGATCATCTATTTGCTAGAGCGGGTACCAGTAATATCTCCATATGTCCTGTCTCATGCCAGTAGAGTCAGGGGCATCGGCTTGCTACAGGAACATAAAGAGCCTCAAACCATTATATTAGGTCATGGGAATGACCTAATATCATTGTTACTGGAATTTGGCATATCAAATACAACACGAGAAGCTTGCCAGGCTTGCCGAGCAGGAGGCAAACTCTTTTGAACACCTCCAAATAAAGCATTTATTGATGAACCGGGAGGCGGCTTGAGCCGGGCTGTGATGGGCTGGTCTGCTGGGTGGAGTTCTGACCAGAGGGAAGTCCAAATGTGGGAAATGGCGGAGCACGTGGAGTGAGGGGGTGGTCTGGCTTGTTGTGAGGCTCTGCCGAGGTGGTGGGCCAGGACTAGAACCTGCCATGCCTCCCGACTACCTCATGAACGGCTGGGCACAGGGAGAGCAAGGAACAGCTCTGCCCCATATCTGAGAGTCGCTGGACCAGCATACCTGGGCCAGATTGAGGAAAAAACTGCTGCAGGGTGGGTGTCGATGATCCGGGCTGTGATGGGCTGGTCTGCTGGGTGGAGTTCTGACGAGAGGGAAGTCCAAATGTGGAAAATGGCGGCACCCGTGGAGTGAGGAGGGGTGGTCTGGCATCTGATCTTTAGATGACATTAACATTTAAATCAGTAGAGACTAATGCATTAAAGACACCACTGTCATAAAGTGGTGGACATTATCTAATAAGCCTTAAAGTAAAATTTACTGATGGGCAGGAGTGGTAATACAGGGCTATGGCACTTACCTTGGTTGAATCTCCAGCACAACATAAGGTCCCTTGGACAATGCCAGGAGTGATTCCTCAGCACAGAGCCAAGTATAATCCCTAAGCACCACTTGCAATGGATGCAAAACCCCACCTAAAAAATAAAATGAGGAAAAAATCTTAGATCTGAAGAGAGCAATCTCCCTCCAGACACCATTGGATATTAGAGCTGCAAAATCAACTCTTCCCTGGACCTCTAGGCAGATTTCTAGAGCAGCATTAACTATTCCCAGCATCTCTAGCTAGCCCTGCAGATTTGGAGGTTGTCAGGTCCACAACAACAAGACAATTCCTTAAACTAAATCTATATGTCTATATACATTGTAGATACAAAAATTGGCATATACACACATGTAACTATAAAATAGTTTTAGCACATAGAGTTGACTTCTCTTCATGTTCAAGTGCCTGATTCAAGCCTCATATCTAGGCATCACCAGCAAATTGGCATCTATTTCAAAGAGGGCTTGCTGCAGCAGTGGCCAGTCACACACTGGGTAAGAGTCAGGTCACCTACACCCATTGAGGTGCCTTTGGTTCATAGATCCAAGTTCATTTGAATTATGAAGATTTAAAATATTATTTGAAAAACATAATCCAGCATTAAGACTACTCTTAGGGATCTATGCAAGAACACTCATTCAAAAAGATATATACACTTATGTTCATTGTAATGAACAATATCAAAGATCATGAAACAACCCAAGAATCCAGTGACAGATGAATGGCTAAAGATGTGGCATATACACACAATGAATATAATCCATGATTACAGAAGATAAAATGCTGCCTTTTACTTCACTGCTAATGGAACTGGATGGATTGTGCTAAGCAAAATAAATCAGAAAGAGAAAGGCACACACAGTAATCTCACTCACTATCCTATAGTAGTAACAACACAAGGGAACAGTGTCAAATGTTATTAAACTCAGACTTCAAGCACAGAGTCGTGGTTATCAAATGAGTTGTAAATGTTAAGGATCTTGCCTTACATATGGCCAACATCTATTCAACCACTGGCACTGCATTTGTTCCTCCCAGCACAGCCAGGAATGATCTCTGAGCACAGAGCCCTAAGGAAGCCCTGAGCACCAATAGGTATAGCCCAAAGACAGATACACACACACACACACACACACACACACACACACACACACACACACACACACACACACAGAGAGTTGCAGCAAACAGGCTGAAATGGTCCTATGACCAGTGCTGGAGGGATATTGGCACTTTGATGCCTAGCCTGTACTAGTTACAGTGTACTCCTCAAACATGAACACTGATGCCTCATTAAATCACTGTTACTTTAATAATATATGAGTATCAAAATGTGAAGGACAGACTTAAGCCTTGATTATGGCAGAAAGAAGAGCAGAAATCAATAGAATGAGAAAAATAAATGCTGAAGGTTGTAGGGACAAGTACAGCCAAAAGTTTCCTCAGGATTTGGGTTCTTAAGTACATGTGCAGAGATTTGAAAATGTATAAATTCCGGGACTGGAGCAATAGTCCAGCAGGTAGGGCGTTTGCCTTGCACGTGGCCAACCTGGTTTCGATCCCCGGCATCCCATATGGTCCCATGAGCACCGCCAGGAGTAATTCCTGAGTGCAGAGTCAGGAGTAATACCTGAGCATTGCCAGGTGTGACCCAAAAAGCAAAAAAAAAAAAAAAAAAAAAGTATAAATTCCTCTGAAAAAATGAGTATTTCCCAAGAAATTGTTCTAATTAAAAGAGTGTACACTATAAAATTCAATTTTTATTGCAACACTAAAGTATATAATGCAACTTTAAGAAATGCTTTGACTCTAACCTCAGAAATAAAGTCACAGAGTGAGGAGCATCAATGGGGAGAGGCCCCATAAACTGTGGTGACACACTGTTGGGACTTAAAACGGTAGGTGTGGTTTGGTAATATAGATTTTGAAAAGGTATAAATTATAACTCTAAACATGCACTCTTGTAAAACATGAACTCAATAAAAAAAATTAAACAAATTTGCTCTTCTACTAATCCGTGTGATGTCAATTTGAGCAGCACGGTAAGCACTTCTACTCTGCCAGATGTATGGGAGTGAGATAATGCAGATTTGTGAAAGGTCTGTCTCAGGAGACCAGAGGAAAACTTGGAATGAACATTGGGAACAAATAGGGAATAGGGAAGTAGTCCAAGCCTGAGAGAGGGGGAAAAAAACAGGCAAAATCAAGAGTGAGAACAGAAAATCAGAGGAGTAACTAAGTTAGAAAGTAGAAGTCTTAGCATAACAAAAAGTGTGTTCGCATTAATATCTAAAAACCAGCTTAGCAGAGATACAGAGAACTCATGTAATCTTTTTTGAACAAAAAAAGAGGAATAATACAAATAATAAATAGGATATAAAAAGCAAAACATTGGTCAAAACCAAGGTCAGGAAATAACTTCTGCCTAAATTGACTTCATAATACTCAGTCTCAGAATTGACATTTTTCCCACTCTAGGCAACTCTCCAACTACTGCCTCGAAAACACCTGACCTCAGGAATGACGCAGCCCCTGTGGCCTGCGAATCTTTACTCCGCATGAAACGTTTACTGCAAAATTAGGACTGGAACTGCACCAAGCTGTGGTTCAAGAACCTATTAGTAAACTAAGGCATTTCAAGTTCTTGCTGCTACAACTGTCTTCTCCTCTCCTTAGACTGCCAAGTACCTATTTGATCACTAGCAATGGTACATTTCGTATCTACTAAAAGAAAAAAACTTGAAAGATACCATTGTTGTGAGATAAGATACAATAGTATCAAAAGAAAACTTGGAAATTTTTAATTATATAGGTATAAATGTGTCGGGAGCACCGCCAGGGTCCCCAACAGTGCTGGGAAGCGAATTCCCTTCTACCTCCAAAGCCGTTGAGGAATGGATGAAAACTCAGGAATCAGATGCAGTTTTAAAAGGGCTTTACTATTACAGGTTCCAATACACAATCCAGGAGCAGGGAAAACCTCCAGACTCTGGGTTCCCAGCTATGCCCCAGCCAGGTGTAGGCCAAGATGGCTGCCACCACGTGTTGAGGCCCAACAGAGAATGGAGAGGACGGAGAAGCAAAACACCAAGGGAAGCCAAAACGGCAAAAGGGGGGAAAAAGAGAGTTTCTTTCTTCTTGCAGCTTATTTTATGGCTAGAAATCTGCCCAAACTCCCCAGCCCAGCCCATTCTGGGCTGCTCTATCTAGAGATGAAAACAGGAAAATAGCTCTATAGAAATGTACAAGGACCCAGAGCTAATTCAAAGCCTCCCAGCAGAGCTGGGAGGAGCTGCAAGCCAAATGTAACTTCCCCTGGCAGGAAGGGTCAAATGCCCTCAGGTAATTTCTCCCAGCACCTCACCCAATGTCTTTTTATATGCTAATGTCTTGAGCCAAGATCCGCTTGGAAAAGCCTCCATAGGGTAGAGAAGGGGGCTCTTGGAGGAGTCCTGCAACATAAATGGTAACTAATAAAATATTTCAAAACATCACTTGATCACTTGAATCCCGTTATTCATCAATTTGCTCGAGCGGACGCCAGTAACATTTCCATTGGACCCTATCACATGCCAATGTAGCCCAATGGCAACTGGTTGATTCAGGAATATGAAGAGCCTCAAACCGTTCCTTCAGGGTCTTAACAAGGAAGTCTGACCATCTTGTAGGTGGGCGGCCACGTGATCTTTTGACATCCCGTGGGATCCAGTCAGTAATGGCTCTAGTCCAGTGGTTGTCTCCAAATCGCATTACATGTCCAGCCCATCTGATTTTCGATGCCTTGGCAAAGGAGACAGCGTCCCTGATTCTGGAATAGCGACGGAGGTCAGAACTCCAGATTTCTTCTCTCACATGAGTGAGGCGTGATATTCCAAGCATAGCTCTTTGGATTCCCTCTCTGGGAGACCCGAATAGCATTCTCATCCTGCTTTCGTAGGGCCCAGGTCTCTGAGGCGTATGTTAATGCAGGGAGAACGGTGGAGTCAAAGAGATGTGCCAGGAGCCAGAGGTTCTTTGTCCTTTTAGCTATTTCTTCGATGCCTTTGAAGGCATTCCATGCTGCTCTCTTCCTCCTGCGCAGCTCAGGTTTTAGGTCATTCATCATGTTGATTTCTCGACCTAGGTACACATAACTGCTGCATTCAGAAATGTTTGTTCCATTGAGAGTGAATGGGGCCTCAGGAACTAGTTCATTCTTCATAAACATGGTTTTCCTTTAGATTCAGCTGTAGACCTATCTTTCCACATTCTTGGTCGAAGTCAGCCAGCATTTGTGCCGTTTGGCTAATGTTGGACTCAATATATGCTTCCTATGCATATATTGCATCCTGTTAGGACCCTATGCTTTGAACATAGGATGCATATATTGCATCCTATGTTCAAAAAAACATATAGGAGTTAAGTTTTAAATCTGAGTATATATATTAACTACAATTTATGACTAGAAAACATTAGACATATAAATTTCACTACAAATAACATTTGTTGTGCATCAGTTATGTAAAAAATAAGCCAAATAATACATTTTTTGCACCAATAGGCACTCCCAAACTATGAGTAAAGAAAAAAAGAAGAAAAGGGTAAGGCATTAAAAAATCCATTAATAGGACCAGAGCAATAGTACAGCAGGTAAGGTGGTTGCCTTGCATGCACCCAACCTGGGTTCACCCCAGCATTCCAATGGTCCCTGAGCACTGTCAGGCGTGATTCCTGAGTGCAGAGCTAGAAGTAATCTCTGAGCATTGCCCCTGTGGCCTAAAAACAAACAAACCAAAAAAAAATCTACTAACTTAAGGTAAAAATAGAGATTTAATAGGAAGGCATAGTGATCAGTTATAAAAGCAATGGACATCAGATCTGTGAGTTCGAGGACAGCGTAAGAGCTTACTAAGAGGAATGGGGAGGAGAGGGAAATGTGAATGTCTGAAACTCTCGCCGTGTGTGTGTGTGTGTGTGTGTGTGTGTGTCCCTCTTCTTTTTTCTCTCTTCACCATCATCTCACTGTAGCCCAGATTTTAATATTAATTATTTTCCTCAAGTTTCCTAATGGCTAGTATGGAAGCACATCAATCATAAGAATACTAAGATCTATGGCTGGAGCGATAGCCCAGAGGGTAGGGCGTTTGCCTTGCCGCGAGCCGGCCTGTGCCGGCCTGGTTCGATTCCCGGCATCACTGCCAGGAGTAATTCCTGAGTGCAGAGCCAGGAGTAATCCCTGAGCATCACCGGGTGTGACCCAAAAAAGAAAAAAAAAAAAAAGAACACTAAGATCTAACCTAATTGTCATATCATAGGTTCAGTGCCATAAAACAGACACAAACCCTATTTTTCTTATTCTCTGAAGACTAATACAGTGGCTTACCCACTTATTTCACACTTTTTTATAATTTAATTAACAATTTTTCCCTTCCCTTTCTTTCCCTTTTTTATGCTACAATATCCAGGAGTCACACACCTGGTTGAGGTGTTCTCCCCACACGTGCGCCTGTTCCCTAGATACTATACTGTGGAGGTGGAGATCACAACAGTAGTGTGGATCATACTCGATGATGTCAGGCAGTGTCAGGAAGTTTAGCTCCAGGCATGCAAAGCAGGCACTCTACCACCAAGCCATATCAATTATCTCATCATTTAAATGGCTTTTACCATCTAACAATCCATCCAGGCCTAGGATAATAAAAAAGATTTCCATTTAGGTTAGGGAGACAACTCCATGGTAGAATGGATGCTATGCAGAGTCAACACCATGGTTTGGTTGACCTTTAGCACTACAAAAAAAGTCACACCAAACTTTCCACTTAGATAATTATGGAATCAAAACTATATGAGTAACTTTGGGTAGTGATTAATAGTGAGGGACTCTGATTTATAGGAATCAAGTAAGATATGCAACTTTGCAACTTATTAGCTTTTCAAAAATTGGCAAATTATTTAAACTCAATGCTACTTAAACTCCTGCTGCAAGAAGGAAACAAAAAATTGTACCAGCTTACTAATGTTTCTGAGTCTATTAAGTGAGTATGAGTGTAGTTTGAATAGAGCCTCAGTAATACTGAGGCTCAATAAAATACTCAGTAATTTATGCTATTTTAGACAACACTTTTAAAATATACACATTTTAAACTTGACTCATAAAATTAAGTGGATATAGAGCATTGATAAAAGTGACCTTGAAATAAAAAGCATGACTTTTAAAAAATTAATTATGCCATACTTATAATTTAAAAATATTAATTGTTGTCTATTTGGGCTTTTTAAATCCAACAGTCAATGATCACAAACTTTTTTTTTTTGCTTTTTTGGATCACACCCGGTGATGCTCAGGGGTTACTCCTGGCTCTGCACTCAGGAATTACTCCTGGCGGTGCTCGGGGGGACCATATGGGATGCCGGGGAATCAAACCCGGGCCTGCACAGGCCGGCCGCATGCAAGGCAAACCCCTACCCATTGGGCTATCGCTCTGGCCCCTGATCACAAACTCTTTTAGTGTTAGAGTTACAAATTTAAGCTTTTAAATCTCTGTTTCTATTGAACTTAAAGAAACCTCTTTGTTTAATGGACAAAAGACCAAAAAAAAAGATGCTTCTCTAAAGAAGTAAGATATAACCCATGAAACATTCTCAGCATCACTAATCATTAGGGAAATGCAACCCCAATCCAGGATTAGACAGCACAGCCACACCCATGAGAAGGTCCTTATGTGAAAAAGAGCAGAAACAAAGTGTGGTGAGGATGTGTGTGTGTGTGGGGGGGGGTACTGGGGGAAATTCTTTTGTGGGGGGTTTCTTGTGTTTTTTTGTCTCAGTCCTGGCGATGCTCAGGGGGTTACTCCTGTACTCCTGTCTCAGAACAGAGGAATTATTCCTGGTAGTGTATGGGGGAACCATATAGGATGCTAAGGATAGAACCTATGTCTGTGACATGCAAGGCAAACACCCTACCCACTATACTATAGCTCTGGCCCAGAAAAGGGTATTCTTGGTATACTATGGTTGAGAATTTAAACTGACATAATCTCTATGGAAAACAGTATAGATTACTTAAAAATAATAAAAATATAAATTCCAGATGATACATCAGTGTCATTCCTAGATATTTATCCAAAATATATGAAAATACTTATTAAAAATGGTATGTTCATAGAAGCATTAGTCACCCAACCAGAACATGGATCAACCTCAATGTTTCCAGCAACAGATGACTGGATAAAATGGCTGTGGCATATATACTCTGTGAAATACTGTCATTTAAAATTATGAAAATGTGCCTCCTGGAGTAAAATGGACAGATCTTGAGGTCATTATGCTAATAATAATCAATAAGAAAAAAGGCAATTACTGAATGGTTTCTCTCATAAATGGAATATGAAGAACTAAAGCAAACTAAATGGAAAAACAACATAAACACCTCCTAAATTCAGCGAAAATGGTGGTGGTTGTTGAATGACAGGCTTAGCTAGCTTTGGAGCTTTGCTGTTTTACCAACTCACAGCTTAATCTACTTACATGTTTTTAAGCCAAGGTTCATTCTAATGAGATTTCTCTTCTATGTAAATCCTAATAGAGGGTGTGTCAGTTACAGAAGTCACCTTGACTCTGAATAACTTCTGATTTACTATGCATCTACTAAGACTTCTATGTTATCTAGATTAGGCACAGTTCCTCTTTATACCCACTGCACCCAGCATGGGACAGTTAGAATTTACCAGGAGACTGCCACCCTGGCTATGATGAGACTATCATTTAAGATTATAGGAAGGATCATACTAGTTTGCCCTCAAGCAAGCAAGTGTGGCGCTTTCAGTATACAGAGAATAAGATACTCAGAATCACCCTGGTGCAGATAATAAATAAGTAGGACCTTGTGGGTACCATCTAGATTACATAAAGCCCATGAAATTAAGATGTATTACTTTAAATCAGCCCCCTTCTTTCTCCAGTGTTTTACATAAGAGATAATCTCCGAAGAAGGGATTAGTCCTTGGTGTAAACCTTTGTTTTTACCTGTAATAGGGTGTTGAATCACCCTCTTACACTCTGCTTAGGGTTCTTTGTTGACAGGACCCTCCCTGTCAACAGTTAGGATTACTTTGGTGTATATAAGGGGACTAACTTGATGCACTTGTCCCTTTTTTCCTACTCCTTCTTTTGGGTAGGACTCCTCTTGGGTGAGATTCTCTCTTTGGTGGGAGACTTGGGCTCTCTCTTGCATGGTCTAAGTTCTGACCAGAGCTAGAGTTCTTTCATTATATTGGATTGCGGTGGTAGAGTTTCATACTATTAAAAACCTTTTTGGAACTGTGCCGGACCTCGTGAGTTTTCATGCGCTCCCCTGGTGGCCTCGGAGGTAGAAGAGAACTTCTGTCCTGATACTGTCGGGGACCCCAGCTGCTCCCCAACAGTGGTTACCAGTGTGAAAGGAGGAGAGACGGGAAGGAAAAATTAGAGAGATTCTTTCAGTGGTGGGTTGGTTGTGGGCATAAGACTTACACACACATATGCAAGAGTGAAGTCAGACTCCTAAATATACATAATATTGCAAACCAATGATAAATTTATTTTTGAATCTACATTTTTAAAAAGCTTCTTCTTGGAGCCAGAGTGATAGTACGGGGGATTTGCCTTGCACATGGTGGGCCTAGGTTCAGTCACTGGTACACCATACGGTCCCCTGAGCACCACCAGGAGTAATCCCGGAGAATAGAGCCAGGAGTAATCAGAAGAACCAGCAGATGGGACCCAAAAAACAAAACAGACAAAAACTTAAAAAGCTCTTTCTTAGAAGAGAAGGTATTTGATGGCTGCTCTCTGAGACAAAAGTCACTCAGTGGGGTGCACTGAACTATTGAGATCCCTAAAGCTTTTTAAGAGTAAGCAAGATGAAAACAATTTAATAACAGTGCAAAATCATTTTTTTTTACTCTTCCATCATTATACTTATGGTGCAATAGCAATCATGGTATCTGTTGGGTAACTTAGCACAAATTAAGGTACGTGCAGAAAATTCTAATAGTTACTTTATTTTTCACCTCTAAGTACTTGTATTCAGGTTGAAAATCCATAGATTTTTAGCAAGGTACATTAGCAAGAGACATTCTTAATTTTATCAAGCTCAATCCTAGATACTGTTTTGGTATTCTATGCAATGAAATGGAAAGTACATAGAAATCAATTCTGCATCAAATGGAAATAGTTGCCTTGCAAAAATAACTTGTGATCATTTGTTATGTGAACTGAAATAGCAAGTTTCTCCGAAGAAGCATCATTTTTAGTTGAAAGAATGACAGACTAATTATAAATGTTCAGACCTGAGTATTTGGCAGACTATTTTCACAAAAAATTAAACATAGTGAGTCTGTCAATTTCAAGAAAAGCATTTATTACCAATTATACATTTCCAGCTTGAAAAACTTCCCAATACTACAAGATATTTCTAATAACACTGGTAATGATAGAAATTAATGCAATTTGAGGAACATTTCTTTTCAAATGAGTGATATAAGATCTATATAATACATGAACTAAGAGTTTTGGAATAACCTATTAAAAAAGTTACAAAACAATTCCTATAAAACAAATGCTGCCTGTACATTTTTCAAAATAGAACAGTGGATATTCATGCAATGCTATAAACACTTGTTAAAGTAATTTTATATTTTACATTACCGTTGACTTTTAATAAATTGCCATTTTTCTAATATGTATAAAATATCAAAGAATGCACATGTTTTTATGAAATTATTCAAATGAACTTGTGAATATATATCTATCTGTGACAAATTTTCTCCTACAAGTCAACAGAAATTATTTATTATAGTAGACTGAATAAAAAACAGATATGAAAATATAACTGCAATCAATCAGACACTAAAAATATTTGTGAACTATAAAGCAATTAAATTTTCTCACTATTTTGGTGGTTTAGGAAATATAGTTTCTTTTGAATAAAATGTGAAACTTATTTAAAATATATTTGTATTATTTACATGATTTAATAAAATTTTTAATTTATCGTTTTTATTTCTAAAATAGTAAATACATATATATATATATATATTCCACACACAGGGCAAAAAAACTCAATGATCCCCAGCATCTCCATTCACTACTAGAAGTAATTCCTGAGTGCAGAGTCAGAAGTAACCCCTGAACATCATCAAGTATAATGCAAAAAACGAATTTTTTGTGAAAAAGAACTGGCACACACCCAAAAAGAACAAGAACAACCAGTGCTGGTGTAGATGCAAGGAGAAAGGGACTCTGGTAAATTGCTGGTGGGAATGCCAACCTCCAGCCTTTTTTGGAAAACAACATAGACATTACTCCAAAATTTAGAAATCGAGCTCCCATTTGACCCAGCAATATTACTCATGGAAATATACCCTGGGAGTCCTAAAACACACAGCAGAAACACCATCTGCAATTCTATGTTCATTGTAGCACTATTCTCAATAGACAGAATACAACCTGAATGCCCAAGTACAAACGATTGGATAAATAAACTATTGTACATTTTGATATGCAGCTCTTAGGAAAAATAAAGTCATGAAATTTACTTATAAATGGAGGGACATGGAGAGTATCATGCTGAGTGAAATGAATCAGAAGGAAAAGGTCAGAATAAAGTGACTGCGTTCATTTGTGGGATATAAAAAAAAATAATAGTATGAAAATAATATCCAAGGTCAGGGAAAACAGGAGCCAGAGGAAAATGTAAATGGTTAGAATCTATCACAAGAGGTGAGGGAGGTGGACAGCAGAGGGTAGGTAAGATAAAAAAAGGGCTAGTTTGACAATAATACTTAGATATAGCAATGCTACACTAAAAGTGAGTATTAAAAGTAAGTAAAGGTATCATCTGATCACTTGACATCCTGTTATTCATCGATTGCTCGAGCAGGAGCCAGTAACATTTCCATTTGTCCCTGTCACATGCTAGTGTAGCCCAATGACATCTGCTTGTTCCAGGAATACAAAGAACTTCAAACAGTTTGTTCAAGGTCCTGATAAAGAAGTCTGACCATCTTGTAGGTGAGCAGCCACGTGATCTTTTGACATCCCGTGGGATCCAGTCGGTAATGGCTCTAGTCCAGTGATCGTCTCCAAAGGTAAAGGAATATAATAATAGTAATCCTTCAGTGTCTGTATTGCAAGTCACAATGCACTAGATGAGAGAGAAAGAGAGAGAGAAGTGCCTGCATATAGGCAGGTTGTGGGGTGTAGATGAGAGAGAAATGGGGTACACTGGTGTTTGGAAATGTATACTGGTGGAGGGATAGGTGTTGGAACACTGACTGAAATCCAATCATGAACAGCTTTGTAATGTCTATCGCACAGTGATTCAATTAAAAAATAAAAAAGGTTATAGAACACAAAAAGATTTGAAACTTGGATAGAACTGGAAGGGTATACTCTTAAGCAATAAAGTCAAATGTAGAAATAGAAATACCAGATTATTTCACTCATAAATTGTGTATAAGACAATCTCACCCAAGTACAAAATAAAGGAAACAAAGCAAGGGATTAAACGATCCCAAATGGAAACAACCCTGAGATAATGATCAATAGAATTATTATATGAGATTCATAGAAAAGGGCTTTGGGATAATGGTGGAGAGATCCTGGCACTTTTGATTGTTGGTAGGTTGAAGCAACATTAAAATTATAAAACAATATAATTGCTACCAAAAAGAAAACAAATAAATTTTAATAAGAATAATAATGGTGCCACCAAACCAGGGAGTATCACGTAGTTATTAGGAGGTAAGTCATTAGGAATACTTAAGATTATAATAATTTTTAATGTCTTAAAGAGTTTGGGAAGTATCAGAAGTGTATAGGATATAACATGATCATTATTAAAAACAGAAATAATGTCAAAATATATCATGACTATCTCTAATTTTCAGTTTATAGTAATTTTTTCTTGTTTTCCATATTTTCTAAAACCACACATAAAATTCCAAAAGCATTCTCATACTCCACAAACTTATGAGCATAACATATCACCTGGTAAAGAATAATAATGTTCATACTAATAACAGGTTATTTTAAAAACACTAAATTGTACTCAATAGCCTCTGTTATAAAAAGGGAAATATGTGTGATTGAGACATGGATTTGATTAGTCTCTATGCTTTTCCATGCTTTCATTTCTAAACTCTAGAGGTGAGCAATACACTTGTTAATGCGTTCCATTCAAACAAGCTAAAATTTTTGAAGTTGTAATTCTTTAAGGAGTAGCCTGCAGTTACCTGAAAAAGTCATTTATATGAAATATCAGTTCCCTTTATTGCTGGTTATTGAAATAATGTTGTCCATGTTACAAAGAAAATATATTTATTCGACCTCAAGCAGTTTCAATAGTGTGATTTAGTTCTATATATTCCATTCTGCTGTAGCTTATCATATCATTAAATGACAGAATTATGAAAAAAAATGTATCCTATATTAGTTTCGACATAATATTTCAACTATCAACATATGTCAACAATCATCACTGTATTAGATACCTAAAAGCTTTATTAATCTTTATAGTAATGTTTCATCAAGTTTCCAAAACACTGTTTAAGAGAAACAAAGGCATGTATACATGACTTGTTCAGGTTTACTTTTATAAAGTTTGCCTATGTTGGAAACAGCCAACTGGATTGTAGGTGGAAGTAGGTAAAGGGTTTTTCTGAAACCATTAAGGCAGCTCAGAACGTTTTGAGTATGTGTCTAATTTTGCTTTTCCTCATTAATACACTCCATTAACAGCTTTTAATTTGAGGGAAAGTAACCAGATATTGCCCTACTCTCCTACCATTGTAAAAATAGAAAGTTTTCTCCCAGTGATCTAGCTGCCATTAAAAGTTAACTTCCAGGACTTATATCTTGATTTTCTCATGATTCCCCCCACCCCCGGTTGTTCCCCCCATCCCCAACCCATAAAAAACTGAACTAAAAAAAAAAAAGAAGCCCGCCACCCCAGCAGAGCCTCACAAAAGCTGGAGGAACCCCCACACCAGGAGGGCCGCCATTTTCCACATCCGATTTCCCTCTTGTCAGAACTCCACCCAGCAGAAGAGCTGATTGCAGCCTGGCTAAACCGCGTGGTTCATCAATAAATGCTCAAGTTTTGAGGTGACTAGAAGATTATCCCACCCGCACGGCAAAGCCTGGCAAGCTACCTGTGTCGTGATTTGACATGCCAAATACCAGTAACAATTATAGACCTTATTCCCATGACTTGATGGAATGGTTTGAGGCTCTTTATGTTCCAGGAGTGGGCAGATGCCCTTGGGCTATCTTGCATGTGACAGGACATATTGAGATGTTACTGGTGACCGCTCAAGTAGTCGATGATCTACGGAAGTCAAGTGATCAAGTGATCAAGTGATCTTGATTCTTTTTTTTTTTGCTTTTTGGGTCACACCCAACAATGCTCAAGGGTTTCTCCTGGCTCTGCACTCAGGAATTACTCCTGGCGTTGCTCGGGAACCATATGAGATGCCAGGGATCGAACCCAGGCTGGCATTGGCAGGCCGCGTGCAACGCAAACACCCTACGGCTGGGCTATCGCTCCGGCCCCCAAGTGATCTTGATTCTGACCATGAAGATGCACATGTGAGAGATTTCTTGAGCTGGAGAGTCCAAATAAAGGCTCAGAATTTTGCTAAAAGCTAAAAACTGAAAATAACGCATGTTGGGTAACACACACTAGCTGGCTCTGGGTCTTTGCAGCTTAAAGCCATTTGCATGCTTTAAGCCCACAGCCTTAAGCTGAAGAGATCCCTCTTGTACAAAACACAATAGGAACAACATGGGGGCAGGTTCAGATAAGACCGTTTTATTTTAATAACTCTAAGAATATAGTTATAATTTCTACCATAAATCCAGCACCATTTAGTTTGGTCATCCTTCCCCTTATCCCCCCACAGGTCCGGCACGGGACTAGAATTACCAGGAGGATGCCCCCCATGGCTATGTTGGGACCACCATTTAGGAATCAGCTGTGCTGAGGTTAAAGGAGGGGTCATGCTGACTTGTCTCAGGCAGGACAGCATGACCCTTTCAGTAAACAAAGAGCAGAGCACCTCAAAATTACCCTGGAGCAAAGTAAAATAAATGAAAAAGGATCTAGTGGGTGTTGGAGATACCATTTAGTTGCAAGGAGTTCATGGTCTGATATTATGATGTTATTTCTCCCGCCCTCCCCCGTCTACCAGCCCCATGTAGATGCATCCTGAGATGCTTTTGTGCTTTACATAAGAGTTGATCTGGGAAGAAGGGACTTAGCCCTGGCATATTAGCATTTGTATTGAACCTGAAGTAGGTGTGGTTTACCTGGAGATTTGCATATGAGTCCTGGTTTTTGACTTAAAGTCCAGCCCACAAGACAGCTCATCTTTCGCTTCTGTTGCAGAGAGAGAAAAAAAGCTAGCCTTTTGTTATATTTTTTCCCCTTAACCAGTAAACTTTTTATTTATATGAAAATGCTTTATTTTGTCTTCACTTTTTTTTTAATTTTTAATTTTTACAATTACAAAGATATACAATTAAAAAGTTCATATTTGGGTTTTGGTCATACAGTGTTCCAGCACCCATCCCGCCACCAGTGCCCATCTCCCCACCACCAACGTCCCCAGTTCCCTCCCTCTCCCCCAGCCCTGCTCCATGGCAAGTTCTTTATTTCTTTCCATTTCTCTCTCTTTCTCTTTTCCTTCCCCCCAGACTATGGATTACAGATAATACATTAAAGGGTTGTCATGTGTATCTTTTTGCCTCTATTTAATGCTCAGTTCTAGGTTGGCATTAGTACCCTCGACAACTGTTAGCACACTGTTCCATTTTCTGTCGTACCTAGCCTCTGACTCCCACACGTTTGTGATAATTTCCACCTTTGACAAGACCTCCTGATATATGTTTCACTTGACCTTGGATATTGGTATCTTAATATGTACATTATATATTTATGTTATGCAGATAAATGCAGTCATTCTGTGTCTGTCTCTCTCCTTCTGGCTAATTTCGCTCAACATAATCTTCTCCATGTCCATCCATTTATAGGCAAATTTTATAACTTCATTTTTCCTAACAGCTGCATAGTATTCCATTGTGTAGATGTACAAAAGCTTCTTTATCCAGTCATCGATTTTCGGGCACTCTGGTTGCTTCCAGATTCTGGCTATTGTGAATAATGCTGCTATGAACATAAAAGTAGGGATGGTGTTTCCGCTGCGTATTTTTGGCTTCCCAGAGTAGATTCCCAGGAGTGGTATGGCTGGGTCAAATGGGAGTTCAATTTCTAGTCTTTGGAGGAATGTCCATATTGTTTTCCAGAAAGGTTGTACCAGCTGGGCATTCCCACCAACAATGGATGAGTGTCCCCTTTTCCCCACATCCACGCCAGCACTTGTTGTTCTTGCTCTTTTGAATATGTGCCAGTCTCTGTGGTGTAAAGTGGTATCTCATTGTTGTTTTGATTTGCATCTCTCTGATGATTAGTGATGATGAGCTCGGGAAAAGAAGATGGGAGGCATCACCTTTCCTAATCTCAAACTGTACTACAAAGCAGCAGTAATTAAAACAGCGTGGTACTGGAATAAAAACAGACCTGTGGACCTATGGAATAGAGTTGAGTATCCTGACACCCACCCTCAAAGACATGATCAGTTAATCTTTGATAAAGGTGCAAAGAGTCCAAACTGGAGTAAGGAAAGCCTCTTTAACAAGTGGTGCTGGGAAAACTGGACAGCTACATGTAAAAAAATGAATTTGGACCTGTATCTAACACCATGCACAAAAATCAGATCAAAATGGATTAAAGATCTCAATATCAGACTTGAATCCATAAAGTACATTGAAGAAAATATAGGAAAAACCCTCCACGACATTGAAGCTAAAGGCATCTTCAAAGGTTAAACATCACTAACAAAGCAACTAGAAGAAAAGATAAACATATGGGACTACATGAGACTAAAAAGCTTCTGCACCTCAAAAGAAACAGTGACTAAGATACAAAAGCAGTCCACAGAATGGGAAAGAATATTCACCCAATACCCATCTGATAAGGGGTTAATATCCAGGATATATCAGGCACTGGTAGAACTTTACTAGAAGAAAACAAACAACCCCATCAAAAAATGGGGAGAAGAAATGAACAGAAACTTCAGCAAGGAAGAAATTCGAATGGCAAAAAAACAAAAGCTAGCCTTTTGGAGAAGAATGAGACACATGCCCATTTTGGTGGAGGCATTTGAACCAGAGCACATGGTCAGAAGAGGTCCAATCATTAAAGGGGCAAAAGGGAACTCGATTCCTGATATTGTTGGGGACCCAGCCAATCCCCTACAACACTAACTTTTTGTTTTGCTTGTTTGGGTCATAGTATCAGTTTAATATGGGTGTTATATGCTGATTGACTACCTGTCTCTCATTTCATCCTTCTGTGTGTGCATGGGGTATCAGTCTATGAAATGCTTTAACTGAAGAAATACCAAACTCATAGAAAATAATTCCATAAAGCATAAGATGACGTTTATATCTGACTGTTTATTGCGCATTGATAAATTACCTTTGACCCTATTGATTCATTATCTGAGTGTTACATATTCACTGTATCACTGTTTTCCCGCTTCATCATTGATTTGCTCGAGCAGGCCCCAGTAACATCTCCATATGTCCTGTCTCATGCTAGTAGAGCCCAAGGCATCTGCTTGCTCCAGGAACATAAAGAGCCTCAATCCATTCCGGAATGAGGTCTATAATTGTTACTGGTATTTGGCATATATATCAAATACAACATGGGTAGCTTGCCAGGCTCTGTGCAGGTGGCATACTCTTGTAGGCATCTCTAACTGGTCTGCTGGGTGGAGGTCTGACGAGAGAGAAGTCCGGATGTGGAAAATGGAGGCCCTCATGGAGTGGGGGGGTCTTCTGGCTTGTTGCAGGCTCTGCTGGGATGGTGGGCCAGGGGCTAGAACCCACCATCCCTCCCGGGCGCCTCGTGAGCGGCTGGTCACAGGGAGAGCCAGTAGCAGCTCTGCCCCATGTCTGCGAAGTGTTACATATTAATTCATTTAAAGGTATTACCTCTTCCTTTTCTTATACCAAGAAACAGTGTATTTTCCTAATCTTCATAGTTTTCTTTTCAATTGAATGGATTACAACAAACTAGTTCTAACTACTATTTATGCATATGTTTATAGTTATCCTAAATACACACACTGGATATAGGCATAGTAATAAATGCAATGTTTTTTAATGTTTTAATATATAATGCCTGGGGCCAGAGCGATAGTCCTGCAGCTAGGGTGTTTGCCTTTGCACACAGCCGACCCATGCTGGCCCGGGTTTGATCCCCGGCATCTCATATGGTTCCCGAGCACCGCCATGAGTAATTCCTGAGTGTAGAGCCAGGAGAAACCCCTGAGCATTGCTGGGTGTGACCCAAAAAGAGCAAAAAAAAAAATTAATATATAATGCCAGCTGGGAAATAAAGTAAAAAATATTTTTAAAAAATATAAATCTAACTTAAACTTGAAACCTGGAAAGATAAACAGATGACTAAAACCAAGTTGTGACTATTTTGTTAAAATCAATGAAATTTAGCTACAATCTTTATAGATGGATAGGAAGAGATTAGCTCTTCAAGGTCAAGAATCCTAAAGGTCACCCAGCTCTTCAAAGGTCAAGAATCCTGAAGCTCAAGGAAAATTAATAATTACAGGACTGGACAGCTACTATTATGTTTAGAGCCAAACTCCCTGACTCACTATTGAGCTCCACGGAGATGCCAAACTGCTGAAAATTTCAGGCTTTTTTTTTTTTTTGTATTTTATTAAAGCACCATGAATTACAAAGACATTTATAGTTGGTTTTTGGCATACAATAGTCCATCACCAATCCCACAACTAGAGTTCCCATATTCTTTTTCCTATGTACCACCCCACCCCAGCCTGCCATCTTGACAAGTACATTTTTTTTTTTGCTTTTTGGGTCACACCCGGCAATGCTCAGGGGTTTCTCCTGGCTCTGCACTCAGGAATTACTCCTGGCAGTGCTCGGGGACCATATGGCCGGCCGCATGCAAGGCAAACGCCCTACCGCTGGGCTATCGTTCCGGCCCCGACAAGTACATTTTAATTTTAATTATTGAAGTTTGGGTCTTGTGATTTCAACATCATTATCACTATAGTTTGGATATTTAGCTCTAGCATTCTTTAACACCACCAATATACCTGAATCCCTTGACCCTTTCCCATTGCTTTTCTTATCCCTATTTCTTAACTTCTAATTCTTCATTCTATTTCTGAACTTCTCCTCCCTATGCTCTGGGGTTATGGGTGATCTAAGCATCCTTCCTTTAAACTGTTCCATTTCTTCGGAGGCACTCTGGTTCCTGCCAATATGCCACTGGTGGGACAGCCACACCGCCATTTCCACCCTGGACCACCATGTGGCCAGCAGCATATTATGTAAGAAAACTTCCCTGGACACCAACCATCTGGAGACCTGCTGATGGCGGCTCCAGTCCACCCAGAGAGCCCAGTTGCAAAGGCAGCAGCTCCAGCGCCCGCCCAGGTCCCTGCAGGGCCTCTGCAGCCATTGCTCCTGGGGCCCAGGAACTGCAGGGCTACCAGAAGGTCAACCCTAGACCCACAGACCAAATGCACCAGCAGCCAGAGGGTGCCCTGGGGCTTCCTAATCATTACTGTGCCTCTGACCAATCTCCAACAACCCAGGGCCAAGTCTCCTGCAAAAGTTAAACTGCTCAAAGTTAGGTATGTGGGAGCCACACTCAGAAACCATCCCCATCTCAACCATGCAACTCACTACTAGCCCCATTCCAGAGACCCATAAATAAACCTTGAAGGAGATCATAAGCTACAGGTAACAAGCTCATTCACCAAAGGTGCCTCTAGTCCCCCATGCCGGGCTGGAGTCAACTGCAGCACTCTAGAGGGGGTGTGAGTACCCAACCTGTCCCAGTAGAGCCCCAGAAGCCAAAACTCCCACACACCACAATCACCTCCATGTTCAAGGCCATTCCCATTGTTTGGATGAGCTCCACCAAGAACTTAAGCTGTTGAAAAATCCAGGTATGCAGGTTTTGTAACTGAAATCTCCGGGCTTCCATAGAGTCAGGGATGGGCTACCTCCCCTCATCTCCCTGTTCATCTAGAAGGCCTGGCATATGTGTCCATGAACTGCCTCAGGTGCCAAGAAATCTCATCCATCATCCATGATCCAGGGACTCATATATAAATCTCAGACAAGATCAAAAAGTGGCAGAGATAATTCCAGTCCAGGAGACTGAGTCAACTGTGGCACACTGGAGCAGGATGAGCGAGGGTCTGGCCCGACCCACAAAGCCCCAGCTGCCAAAAACTTCCAGACTCCACAATGACTGACATGTCCAAGACTGGACTCCACTGCTTAGATGAGCTCCATCTAGAAATTCACCCACTGAAAAACTCAGGTATGAAGATTTTGTGACTGGAATCTGCAGGCTTTCAGGGAGTTAGGGATGGGATATCTCCCCATCTCCATTCTTCTGGAAGGCCCAGGAGTCAAGCCCATGCACCAAAGCTCCCATCGGTTAAAAATTCAACTCCAACTTTAACACCAATTAAAGATATTGGATTTCCTGAAGTGCTCGGCTGCTACAATACTCAGGTACACGGATTTTGAGACATCATTATGAGACATATGTTGCAATCACTTGTATCACTTGTCTTACATTGTTTATCGATTTGCTCGAGCAGGTGCCAGTAACATCTCCATTCATTGGGAATGAGGCCCATTATTGTTAGTTTTTTGGCATATTGAATACACCATGGTTAGCTTGCCAGGCTCTGTTGTGACTCTGGGTTCATCCCAGGGGGCCCAGTCTTTTCTATGTCAGACCATCAACCATCCAGGGCCCACAGGGCAGAGCCCTGGGTGCAGACAAGCCGGTCTCCTGTCTGTCACCTGCCAATGCAAACAGGCACCACAGCCACACCTGCAAAACATTGAGGGGCAAGACAACACCTTTATCTGCAAGATGTTGCAATAAATAATATAAAGTAATTAATTCCTGCTAAGGTATCAGGCTTGGGAGTGGGCAGGAAACTAGGGACATTGGTGGCAGTAAGGTCACATTCATGGTGGGGCTGGTGTTGGAATATTGAATACCTCAAACAACTATATTGTGAACAACTTTGTAAATCATGGTGATAAATAAAGGTAAAATAATTGAATCATTAAATAAATAAACTGTTGCATTTCATTTTGGCCGAGAACTCAAGGCCTTCTCAGAGTGGTGGTAGACAACCTCCTCCTCACCTCAACCCATTCTTCTGGAAGTTCCAGCAGCCACACCCACACCATCACCACCATGTAAGCTCACTGCCTGATTAAATATTCTGAACCTTTGAACAGCTCCGAATTCTACAATGCTACCCCTCCAAGTAGAAACACACAAGGCATGACAGGAATGTAATGGAGAAGCCAACTAAGCTTGATTAACAAAAGCATTACTAATTCAGAAGGTTCATCTAGAACAACAGCTCAGTAAACTTTCAGACAAGGACTTAATATCCCTGTAGTGCAATACAATAATTTTCAATTTTTTTTCTTTTAGTGACCTATTTTTTAGAATTACATTAGCCATTCAGTAGTAACAAACAATATAAAATAAATTATTTTGTATCTGATAAGGGGGCAGGCTTGAGGAGTGCTTGAGAAAATGGAGACAATGGTAGGGGAAGGTCAGAGTGGCGGTGGGATTGGTGTTGGAATAGTGAATGCCTATAACAAATGTATCATGAGCAGCTTTCTAAACCATTGTGTTTAAATAAAATGAGAAAATAAATATATGTTTTACAAACAGGGCTGGACAAAAAAGCACAGCAGGTAAAGCACTTGCCTTGCACCAGACCAGTGTTCAATACCTCCCAACCCCCCTGCATTCCTGAAGCACTGCTAGGTGTGATCCTTGAAAACAGAGCCAAGTCCTGAGGACAGCCAGATGGCCCAAACACCTCAAAATAAAGTTAATAAAAACATTCTGATATTCTAAATTTTCTACCTGGATTCTGCTTCCCATTACTAAAGTCAATGAGTAATCATCTCACCTTCCTGCTTTCAGGAATCTAAAGAGGAACCTAACATGCACTTTTGCCAATAAGAGTTTCTGTCCAGGTCTACTACTGGATCTCGTAACAGTGAAGCAAATTCCGCAGATGGTAGATGTCACATAAAACTGCTGCACCACTAGACTTAAGAACATAGCAGTATCAGGACAGAAGCAAAGCTAAGGGCTATGTTCTTCGCTGCATAATTTCACTTGGGTTTTGTAAATTTTCTTCATCTTATTACTCAGACATATACTCCAAATATACATCTAATAAATGTGTTATCTAATTAGTTTCTACCTAAATTACTCAATAGATTTCTGATGTTTGCAACTTAGCAATTTATTGACATAATCTTCCTTCAAGCATTTAATTCTTTAGTACCCAAGTCAGAAAATTCTATCAGAAGGGATATAGTATTACTTAGGAAAGTCAAAATGCAAATAAAAGATGATTGTTCCTCTGAGAATTTTTTTCCTATTACAGTTCTGACATCTCAGAAATGTATCCAGAGTACTGATCTCATTGTAACTCTATGACCTCAAAAGTCTAAGCTATGTTCCTAATATCGCTGAATTATAGGTTTCTAATCTTTCACCCATATAATTAAGACTTATGACCACTCCAGTAATATGTCTTTAATGTTTATGGTCAAGTCATGCCCTTTCTAATTCATATCAAGAAAAACTATGATTGTAGTTTTCCAAATCATGAAACTGAAATTAGCTTATTAATTTGCCAGCTATCAGTAAGAAATAAAAAGCTATATCCTAGAATTTAATAGTTATTTTTTTCTTTGGGTATGAAAAATTTGTTCTGCTCTGTTTATATAAAATGTTCTTGTTTATCTCTACTATGTATTAAGCACCTATAAATGGTCCTAGTACTTTGTGAGGCATTTCTAACTGACAGAAAGATTTATAAAGGTCTTCTATTGAGAAGGTCTGTAGAAAGAACAACTTGATTACCAAATTTATTTATTCAATTTGCTCTGTACAGTTAATAGGACACTGGATCAAGTGATAATTGCTGCCCTAAAATAATAAAGTATTACTCAAGGAACTTGGAAACAAAAACTTTAAGATCAATCTTTAAGAGCAGGATACATGCAGATATAACAGAATTCACTCAAAAAAAGTGAATTCTGTTATATCTGCATATAAGAAAAAGTCAGAAAGTACAATAATAGTTGGAGTGGTGGTAATGATAAAATTGAGAAAATAATTTTTAAGGATACAAATTTACAGCCAGTAGATAAATAAGTCCTGAAGATATAAAGTACACATAGTGATTATAAATAATGATATTCTATTATAACTTCAATATTATTCAATATTGCTAAAGATAGATCTTAACTGCCACCTTCACCAAAAAGAAATAATAGCTACATTACATAATAGAGACTTGACTATACTGTAATAGTAATCATGTTGCAATATATAAATAGAAAACAACTACTATACCTCAAAGTAATATGTTATATGTTATTATATCTCAATAGAAATAATTTATTTAAAAATTAAATCTCCAATAATTAAACTATGAAACCAAGACATGATATCAGATTCAAATTGGGTGACATCACTTTAAAATAGACAGAATAATTGCAATCCAACGTGTAAGAGAGGAGGAGAAGAAAGAAGAGGGAGGGAGAGGAGGAGGAGGAGGGGGTAGGGTAAGAGGAAGAGGAGAAGGAGGAAGAACAGGAGGAGAGGAGAAAGAGAAGGAGGAGAGAGAAGGAGGAATAGCAGGAGGAGGAGGAGAAGGAGGAGGGAGAGAAGAAGGAGGAGGAGAAGGAGGAGAGAAGAAGGAGGAGGAGGAGAAGAAAGAGGAGGAGGAAGAGAAGGAGAAGGAGGAGGAGAAGAGAAAGAAGGAGGAGGAGGAAGAAGAAGAAGAAAAGGAAGAGGAAGAAGAAGAAGGAGGAGGAGGAGGAGGAGGACGAGGAGGAAGAGGAGGAGGAGAAGGATGGAAGGAAGAATACTGCCATAGATGTAGGCTGTTGGAGGTGGGAGGGAATCTGGGGCCATTGGTGTTGGGAAGGGTGAACTGGTAGAGGGATGGGTGCTGGAACACTGTATAACTGAACAGCCTTGTACTTATATATCTTACTGTGGCATAATACAATTTTTTAAAAATTAAAATATAAAAAAGGTATACAGATTAAGCTGCAGGTGAGCAAAATAAACAATAATCTTATCAATCATATTTAAAGACTTTATTCAATGTGGCAATAACAAAATAGATTGTCAAAATCAGAAAAAGCAAAGTAAACATTGGGAAAAATGTCAGGGAACCTCAGCTGAACACCAGACTTAGAAACTTCCTTAAGCTGATCTTTGCCAAATTTATACTGTTACGGCAAGCATGTCAAAATGGAAATATTCGATGATCCTTCTTATCAGTTGGTCGTTGCACTTTGGAAAATGCTTGATTTTAAAATTAATCTTCCACTGAAATTTTATAATATTGTAGACTAATGTAATCCCCCCCCAAAAGGACAAATATTTTAAGTCAAAATTTATCTTGCAAGTTTGGCTTCTGAAAATTCACCACTCTTTGAAGAAATAATGTAATGCCAGACTAACATCCTGGAAGACAAACCCTAAATTTATCAAGATGATACAATCCAGAGAATACTCAGAAAAGGCAGTAACATTGTCAGATATCTCAGGGTCTACCAATTTCTTAGCACAACTCTTCCGATAACTTCACCAGAGTAAGACTTTTAAAAATAGTTACTATTCAAGTCAAAGGAGAAAAATGACAAGGGCAAGTAATTGGATATGGAATTAACTCAATAAATCCATGACAGATTTGAGATGCTTGGATTTGTACAGGAGTAAATGAGCTGGAACTACAAATGAAGGTAAAAGATCAAATTCTAAAGACCTTAACAGCAAAGAGAAGATATTGGGGGCTATTTTGTAGGTAATAAAGGTAAGTGAAAGTTTTGAGCAAGTCAAATGATGAGAAAAGTTTTCATTTAATGGGTCTGTGGGATTATTAATGATGATTAGTAGTGATGTGTAGAAGGTAGAACTTACTAAGAGCAAAAGACAAATGAATTCACTGTAACAATTCAGTTGTAAAGTTAATCAATATGTGGCTAAGTTTATTTGGCTGTTTAGCCCAGTGACCCCTCTCCTCCATCAATTATCTGTAGCTTAGAACTTAATGTAAAGATATGCCATTCCTGACTAAATCTCACTAGTCAAGAATCAGGTTGGGACCGAGCAATAGTACAGCATATAGGGTAGTTACCTTGCCACAGCATCCCATATGTCCCCTGAGCACCACCAAGACTAATTCCTCAGTGCTCTCCTATGTGTAACCCCCTGGGTGAGACCCAAAAAATGAAAAAAGAAAATCGCTTTTTCATTTCATGATACATTATAGCTGTATCACTGTCTTCCCATTGTTCATTGATTTGCTCGAGCGGCACCAGTAACATCTCCATATGTCCTGTCACAAGCAAGTGTAGCCCAAAGGCACCTGCTTGCTCCAGGAACAGGAAGTGCCTAAACTGTTCTTCAGGTCATGGAATTGAGGTCCATAATCGTTACTAGCTTTTTGCATATCAAATAAAACACGAGTACATGATTGCAACCTACACAAAGTCCTTCAGTGGGTTTTTCAGCTGAAAGTGAAACCTACCTGAAAGTGAAACTACTCATCTTCTAGTCACACTCGAATTAAATAATCTAATAGGAAATAGCATACAGGAAAAAAAATTCCCAATAGTATTACTTTGTTTTAATTAGTCATTAAATGAGCTGGTTTTGCTCCATTTGCTATTTTACCCTATCACTCTGCATCTCTCTAGAATATGCTCCTCCCTACCTCTTCCCAAAACAAAGAATCAAAAATATTTCCTGTTCTCAACTAGCAGGTTAGAACTTGCAGCTGCTTACCCATGTTAAATTGAGACATTATAGTTTAAAATGTTCTTTCATTTTAATTAAATTTCATACAAATTAATATTTAATGCTAAGACACTTTCAGTGACTAAATATTATCTAATTATTACACCAGAAGGAAGTGAAAAGTAATCCTATTTTAATAATCCCTCAGATTATTTTCCTTTAACTCCTTCCTTCTTACCTAATACCCAGCTATACCTTCAGTCACGAACATTCTAATATTCACTTTACTCATGTAGACATCAGAAAAAGTTTTCTCCCCACTTGATCACTTGATCACTTGAATCCCGTTATTCATCGATTTGCTCGAGCAGGCGCCAGTAACATTTCCATTGGACCCTATCACGTGCCAATGTAGCCCAATGGCGTCTGGTTGATTCGGGAATATGAAGAGCCTCAAACCGTTCCTTCAGGGTCTTTACAAGGAAGTCTGACCATCTTGTAGGTGGGCGGCCACGTGATCTTTTGACAACCCGTGGGATCCAGTCGATAATGGCTCTAGTCCAGCGGTTGTCTCCAAATCACATTACATGTCCAGCCCATCTGATTTTCGATGCCTTGGCAAACGAGACAGCATCCCTGATTCTGGAATAGTGACGGAGGTCAGAACTCTGGATTCCTTCTCTCACTTGAGTGAGGCGTGATATTCCAAGCATAGCTCTTTTGATATTCCAAGCATAGCTCTTTCTCCCCACTACATAGAGTTATATCCAGGATGTCAATATTCTAAGTTCCAGTAAAATTGCCTTAAACATATGACAGCCTATAATGTAAAGGACTCTATTGAACTCTTCAGAGCAGTGATTCCCTACATTTTAATCTCAGAATCCCATTACACACTAAAATTAAAGTCTGGAAGAACTTTTGTTGTGTGTAATCCCATTACACACTAAAATTAAAGTCTGTAAAAACTCAACAAAAAGTTCTATTTGTCAATATTATATATAACAATTTATTATAACATTTTATTTTTAAAATAGCTGTTTTCCTAAATCCTGCTCCTCAAGGTGTTGCAGGTGTGGCTGCAGTGCCTGGCTGCGTCCGCAGGTGGCAGACATGAGACAGGCTTGTCTATACCCAGGGCTCTGCCCCGTGGGCTCTGGATGGTTGATGGTCTGACATAAAAAAAAAGACTGAATCCCTGGGATGAACCCAGAGCCATGGTAGAACCTGGCAAGCCACCCGTGGTGTACTTGATATGTCAAAACAGTAACAATAATGGACCTCGTTCCCAACGAATGGAGATGTTACTGGCGCCCACTCGAGCAAATCAATGAATAACGGGAAGACAAGTGACAGGTGACAAGTGACAAGTGATTTCGACTTCCTGAACCTAGTGTGGAAAAAAAATCACAGGAACATTCCAGTTACAGCAGACATAAAAGAGAGTAGCTCATCTATAGTAAACGTGGACAAGTCAAAACCCAATTCTAAACTAAATCATATTTACCTTCATGTCGTTTTATATTATCGGTTTATATTCATGTCGCTTTTATATTAACGTTTGTATTATCGTTATTATTATTATTATACAAATGTGAGATATACAATTACAAAGATGTTCATAATTGGGTTTCTGTCATGCAGTGTTCCAGCACCTGTTCCTCCACCAGTGCCCCATTTACACCACTAATTCCCGCCACCAATTAACCCCAATGACGACAAGCTAAAGCCCACCACCAACTCCGCATTCCACTTCAGCGTGCCCAGTTTGTTGCATCTAAAATGATCATTACAATGTATATATGGGCAAGATCCTGGGAAGGATCTGGCCCTAAATTTGATTATTATCTAAGCCTGGCACACAGCCGCAAAGCAGCCACACGCTGTGGGTAGGAGCTGGTGGAGCTGTGCATCTGGCCAGTCTCTTCAGGGTGTTACTGATGTAGCAGCTGCGGGCTCGTAGCCACGCCTGCTGGGTAACTGGAGGTGGAGGGATGAGGGGAGGGGTCCCAGGAAGGGGCCCCAATGCCCCACTCCAAGCCCAACCAGGGCAGCCACTGCAGCCCACATGTCTGCTGGCCCTAGGAGCTCTGCTGAACCCAGCCAGGGACCAAACCAGTTTCACCCTCTCATTGCTCCATGGGCTGCTCCATGTGGGCAGGAGCCGGCGCAGCTGTGCAACTGACCAGTCACTTCTCTGGTGTTACTGGTGATGGCAGCCCCTTCATGTTACTTTTAACTCTCCATTACTTTGACACTTCAAATACCGGATCCCCAGGGTCTTCATGGGGCCTTCAGACAACTGGGTGTCACGCATCCCATTCTCACACTAAAGTGGAATAGCTCTTAGGTAGTACTACATGTTCTCCATGTGGCAATTTTTATAAACAAAGATATACCTATTTTCAAATATGAAATCATCTGAATAATCATTCTTGAAGAACCAAAAAGTAATGAACAAGAAGGAATGTACAAGTGTATGAACTAAGCTGTTAATTGGATGATAATCATGTAATGGCCTTACATCTTTTATACAATGTCATATTAAATTAGTCTCCAAGCAAGCAACTTTCATGTGACTGAAACTACTAGTTATAAGAGAGTAAATACTCTCTTGTTAATGAGGCAACATTGGCTTATAAAAGTCCAACATTTATGTTTCAAGGATAAGTTATCACACAGTACCCACCACTAATTAGGTCTTTGTGGGCAAAAGGAGCCTCTCAAGAAGTGCTTAGGAGGCCCAAGTCCCCAGCATCATTTCTCAGTCAACACAGCCAGTGCTTGCACTCAAAGGCCAGAGTATATGAAGCTGCATAGGCCCTTTGGTGGCAGGATTACCCGGTCTATCCCCAAGGCTTCACTCTGTGATGCTCATTGTTGCAGGGACTCAAACCCAGTCAGGTATATGCTAGGCATGTTCTTTAACTGCTCTACTATCTCCTAGCCCCAATTAGCACTTCTATCTCACTTCCTCAGATTACTTTGCCTCTTCTTTGTCTATGACATTGAGCACAAAGGTTCAGTGACTCTTGACAGGCATCCATGTGAAATATTTGAATAAACATTAAATTATCCTTCATCCCTTAATATGTATCATTAGAAATGATTAAAAAGTAGACAAAACCTAAGTGAAAGGCAAAAGAGAAATTTTGAGCAGAAAAAGCAGGAAATATAAGCTTGGGTATATGAGAAATGTATCACTGACATTCAAAGATGAAGATTGGCAGTTATAATTTTCTTAAATCACTTAACAGCTTTCAGGTGGAATCTTTTTAATAACAAAATGCAAAATCTTTCTTTTTAATTTTCAGTATAAAAACTTTAAATATCATAAGCAAAATACCACCGGTGTTGGTTGCGAAACTATACGAGTTTGACATCTCGTCCATTCAAAAAAGAAAAGGCTCTGGGCTGATTTTACTGGAGTCATTTGAAATCCACAAAAAGATAAAAAAAAAATGAGCTATTGAGTTATGATGTTAATGAGAATCAATTCGCACATTGCCACAAGATAATGAGGCCACATTTTCATGGTGTAGGATAGGTAATTAATGATTCCAATTATCATGAATTTTCAGATGAAACAATGGTTAGAAACTGCCAGAAGCTAGTGCTTTACAGATTGAGAGGCTGAGGGAGAAAACCTCACAAGATGTTTTTTTCTACCATATCACTCACTTTCTTTTCCGGAAAAAAAAAAAAAGCTACCTGGGAAAAAATATTTTTTCTTTTACCTGGAAAACAAAAACATTTTTTTTCCAAAGCACCAAATGTGTAACATCCACTCAAGTAGAGCAAAAGGTTCCGCAATCTTTCTAGCACCACATGGGAGGTAGAACTGGGAGTCTCAGTCATTTGTTTCACTTCTAATTCCAGATTCTTTCCAGGGACTGATTTCTGACTTTGTAAAATCCAAATGGTTAGCCATCTGAAAATTCAGAACAGCCTCACAAGTTTTGCACTTCAGTTACTGAAAGGGATGTTACCTTGTTAATCTCAAAGGATTGGCAGAGCAATTTTATCACATTCTCTGGAAAAAAAATCTATACAGATTTAAGGTCGCATTCTGGATTTAATTGAAGTAACCTTTTGTACAATCTAGCTTTAATGAAGTGCAATGAAGTTAAGCTCCATGGGGGCCATTAATCTGAAACAGTCCATTTAAAAACTACAAGGGGAGTTTTTAATAAACAGTGTGAACTAAGGCCCATGTGGAAAGGTAATTGAGAGAGAACTGGGTGTCTGGACCAGATTGTTATTAAACCCTTATCACAGGTAAAGCTAAAACCCCAATGGCAAGCTGCCCTGTGATTTATATTGCCTTCTCATCCTAACTTTAAAGAAAAGCTACGTTTAATAATGAAAAAATCCTGTGACTAAGCTATAAAATAACTGAGCAATTACTTAGAATAATTTATACAGTGCAATACACTGACCTTGCTTTAAGCATAAAATCTACAAAATAACTTTGGCAATAAAACTGTGAACTACTAAAAGGACTAAAGGTTTTAACCATTTTTATTGTGTGCAGCACCTAGGGGGGACAATAAATACATATTACACACTAATCACAGGACTTAAGAAAATTCACATTTTTTCTCTTAAAATGAGTTTTCAGAGATGTGTTTGCTCAATATAACCAACTGCAAAGCAAGAATTCTAGTGCCCTTGCTTAAAGAATTACATGTAACTTATATAATTATTTTTCTCCACCTGTGAATTCTGCCTTACATTCTTTTAACTCCCAGCCAAGGCCTATTGAAGAAAAGTGACAATAACTTTTCTGTATTTTTTAAAAAGCAAGGTGAATGGGATCTATGGAAATCACAGGAGTATAGGCATCTTTCCCTGCTCATTGAGACAAGGATACCTCTATTTCAGGACAAGAGAATGAAATGCTACCACTCAGGAATCCACAATCACTGTTTTTCTTTTGCACGGTGGCTTTCAACAACCAAATTCAGTTTTGATTCCAAACTGATACTGGGGCCTGCACATAACTAAGCATGACATATCACTCTAGCTGCCTTCAATTTCTCAATCACCATAGCTGAGCAAACACTTTTTCTCTGAATGCTTTAAATTCGTGAAATGATTCCAACAGATTGCCTTTCAATTGACTTCAAATTCCATGAAACCCAATTTCACCCAAAATCACTACACTGAAGTCCTATCAGGGCAAATTCACAAGGCAGCATCTTTTCTGTTGGTCACAAGAAATTACGCATTTGAGGCTTACTTTGACCCACCCTACCCCCACGGATGTTAGCTTAGCTCCCAATGAACAACCAAGTCACAAGGAGATTGTAGTTGGGAAGGCTTTATGTAAACAAAGGTAACAGAAAGAAACCTCTTGGTCAAAAGCAGTGACTGAACAGCCAACATTATCATTCCATTTTCTATTGGCATAAGAGAATTACCACTTGAAAGCAAAAACTTCATACTCTACTCATTATGGTATACTAAGTCATTCATTCATGGTATACGCAGTTACTCATTCATAGTCTCTTTAGTATATCTAACAAATTAGCTAACCTATCTTCTGTTAAAATAATGGAGCGTATTAGGTTGAAAGAGTAGGGAGAACTAATGGACTATGGTGAAAGGATATCAACACTTAGATGATGGGTATGGTATAGTATGATTACACCTGTAAAATATACAGAATCTTTAAACCAATGTTCCCTCAATAAAAAAAAATAGTAATTAATTTAATGAAGTATATGATGGGAACAAAGGAAAAATTCTTGGAGTTCTAGTTTCAGTGAAACCCTTCTGAAAATGAACGTTGGTAACCTCAGGGAAGTATGCACTTACCTTGAGCCACCTGAGATTGGAGACTAATGGGAGTGGCATGAGGTCCAGTCACAAAGTAAAAACTAGACTACTAAAAGAGAAGACATTACTAAGGTTCAGGAAAGAGATCTTGGTGTTTGAACCTTCGCCCTGTCCTTCTCTTGTATCACTTGTCTTCCCTGTTCATCGATTTGCTTGAGTAGGCACCAGTAACATCTCCATATGTCCTGTCACATGCTAGTGCAGCCCAAGGGCATCTGCTCACTCCAGGAACATGAAAAGCCTCAAACTATTCCTTCAGGTCATGGGAATGAGGCCTATAATTGTTACTTTTTTTGGCATATCAAATATGACACGGTAGCTTGCCAGGCTCTGCCTGTCCCTATATGGTAGAATAAACAGTGCAGGACACCCACTCAGAATCAAAACCACTAGCCCATTCCCAGGGTCTAAATTCTTAATTTCACTGCAGGAAAGAAAATGAGATTCAGTCAGGTAGATAGATTAAGATAGAATATTTATTAGAAGTGCATGTAAAAGGGGCAAGGGACAGAGCTCAAAGGGATGGAGCTCATGCTCTGTATGCCAGAGATCTAGGTTTGATCTCTGGCACTGAGTGGTCCTCTGAACACCACTAGGAGCAACCCAAGAACATTAAGTCCAGAGTAAAACCATGGGCACTTCAGGATATGGCAAAAAAATAACAACAAAATGAAGAAAAAATGCAATCTCAAGGAACAGAGTGTAGACTATATGAAATAGAAATTTCCAAAACAAGAAACTAGGTTATTTTCTCAAATAATGGGATGAAATTGAGTAGACTATGCAAAATTTCTTTATGAGAAGTAAGTAAGTAGGCAGTGCTTTCTCAAAGTCCATGTTTCACCCACATTTTAATAATTTGGTCACTCCAAGATGTCATGAGCTGTCATGGCACTAGTAGGAGTAATTTTTTAAATGGTAAAGCATTGTAATGAATGTATAATGAGGTCGAGGTTCATCTATCCATCACTTGGTCTTCCATCTTGAATTTACCTGGTTTCAACCAATTTTAGGCAGTCCTGTTGTTTTTAGTTTTCACTTTGAGTATTCAGCATCTGTAACTTATTAATTTTTAACTGGCATTCACCTACCTTGTTAGGTCAGTTGGCTGTCACATTGCTCTGGTCATTCTCCAGTCTCAAAAACATAAGCAGAAATCCAATTCTTCACTAGCCAGACAGTCAAATCCCCAAAGGAACTCCACATCCTCCAGGAAATACAGCAGCCTTTCTCATTGTTGGGGGGGGGGGGCAATGTCTAAAAATTTTTAACCACCTTCCTTCAGTTTTAGAAGAGGACTGCTACCGCATATCTAATTTTACTTCCTTATGGAACTCTATGGAAAGTATCATTAAAGTGTTTTTCAATTGTCTGTACCCTACAGGGATAAAATAAATGTGAGAAGAAACCAAAGTTAGCAAACAGAAAGACAGGCGGCCACTATGAACCCAAATGAGACAAGTCCTCCGCTGGTAGTAAGGACACCAACCATAAATCAGAGTGAAACCACTAGGGTCCTGCAGGTTCAGGGAGCCTCAGATCTCTAGTTGGGTGAAGGTGCGGAATGCATGGTGCTTCTTAATGAACAGATAGACATCCGGGTCCCTGCACTAGCAGGAAATTGGAAGTTGAGTCTTCTAAGATCAAGTATGAAGTTTGGAAATGCTATCAATGTTACTATAGGAAAGAAAAATCATTTCTCCTATATCCTGAATCTTTGACTGAGACTTCTATAATAAAAGGCATGTTAACAAAAGAATAACACAAGTTTTTTTGACAAGGTGTTCAAAACTACCTTGTCAAAAACTACCTTATATATTTTATCTCATGGAGCTATGTAGAGTGAAGTTAGTTTAAAGAGTGCATAAATTCAGGCCTAAATATCATCTTAATGCAGAAAGGAGAATGGGAGACAGGAATTTGAGGGGAGAATGAACAACTTTAGAGAAGATAAATAAGCCCTTAGGAGACTATACGGGAAGGGAAGTAGTTTGAGATGATGTTTGTCTGAGAATGTGTTATTTGGTCTGTGACAGGAGTCAATCCTTCCTACTTGATGAAACTTCCAGGGTGCGGATGTGTGATAACTGGTTCCCTTTCGGCAGATCTGTCCTTAGGCAGATAAGGAGAGTTCAGAGAAATCCTCTGCCTGTATGTGCTAGTTATCAAGTGCCTTCAACTCAAAATAATCAATAACCTAAAGTAGCTTATTGGGAAGCAGTGAGTCTTAAAAGATAAAATAAAGAAAATATCATCAAGTTCATGATAACCATTGTCAGACTAACAAAAATTGCATAAAGAGGAAAAAGAATAAATCCATGCTGGATCAATGTGGGTTGATGGCATTAATTCAGTCTTCCTTGCCTTCAGATCCCAAGGCTTCTTACCCTTATCCTTACAGAATGAGAGACAGAAGCCCTTATCTTGTAGTACTGGGGTAGTGCAACTTCACAACACACGGTTGCAAACTATCCCTTTATTAAACAGTCCTCCAAGTTTCTCATTGAAGTTCTCCAATGAACCTTCATGAACTATCTCCAAATCATCCTTATTAATTATTTACTAGAGCACAGGCATCAGCAAACTATGAATAATCTAAAATAACTGGAATATTGTGATACAAGAAACAGAGATGTAAAATGATCCAAGAATAGTAAGAAAGGTACTAGGCAAATTCAGGTAAGCAGGGGTGAAAGCAGAGTTTAAACAGAGCCTGAGGCAGGGAGAGAAGAGGAGAGGGAGGGAGAAAGGAAAGAAGGGAGAGAGGGAGGGAGAGAGGAAGGAAGGAAGGAAGGAAGGAAGGAAGGAAGGAAGGAAGGAAGGAAGGAAGGAAGGAAGGAAGGAAGGAAGGAAGGAAGGAAGGAAGGAAGGAAGGAAGGAAGGAAGGAAGGAAGGAAGGAAGGAAGGAAGGAAGGAAGGAAGGAAGGAAGGAAGGAAGGAAGGAAGGAAGAGGAAAGGAGGGAGGGAGGGAGGGGGAAGGAGGGAAGGAGGGAGGGAGGGAGAGAGGGAGGAAGGGAGGGAGGGAGGAAGGAGAGAGAAGGAAGGGAGGAAAAGATACTTAGCAGAGAATGGTAGTTTCATGCCACAATTGTGAAACTACTAACATTGATCCTAACAAAAATATAACATAATGGGAATCTTACTCATAGATAAAATAAGCCAAGAGGATACACAAAACGCAATAAATTTCAAAAGGAGAAAAGTCTCTCTGGTCACTGTGCCCAGCGGTCAGCACCAGGGTCCCAACTGCAACATCATGGATGTCTACTCATTGATCAGCAAAGGGCACCCAGGGCCAAAGTTTAGGCTTCTCTCCATCCATCAGTCTTGCCTTTTCAGCCTCTTCTCAGCTAAGTCCTTTCTTTCACTGTATCACTGTCTTCCCGTTCATCATGGATTTGCTCGAGCGGGCCCCAGTAACATCACCATATGTCCTGTCTCATGCTAGTAGAGCCCAAGGCATCTGCTTGCTCCAGGAACATAAAGAGCCTCAATCTATTCCGAATGATTGTGGTATACCAGGTATACTCTGTTTTCTGTTTGCCTCAATCTATTCCGGGAGGGATGGCAGGTTCTAGCCCTGGCCCACCATCCCAGCAGAGCCTCACAACAAGCCAGAAGACCCCCCACTCCATGAGGGCCTCCATTTTCCACATCCGACTTCTCTCTCGTCAGACCTCCACCCAGCAGACCAGCCTATCAGCGCCCGGCTCATTGAGTTCCACCCTGCAGCAGTCTTTCATAAATCCGGCTCAGGTATGCCAGTCCAGAGACTCGCAGACATGCGGCAGAGCTGCTACTGGATCTCCCTGTGACCAGCCGCTCACGAGGCGCCCGGGAGGGATGGTGGGTTCTAGCCCTGGCCCACCATCCCAGCAGAGCCTCGCAACAAGCCAGACAACCCCCCACTCCATGAGGGCCTCCATTTTCCACATCCCGACAAGTCCTTCCTTTACCAGAAATAATCTCAATGAGACGAGTCTGCTTCAATGAATCTGTATTCAGTGTATTCAAACTCTTGCCCTCCCAAGTCCGCCACTGCCCCGCAGGACGAGATATAAGTACACAATGTTAAGTTTTCTCTTCATATTTTCAGAGAGTTTTTTTCAGACAGCCTCTGTGGCTACAAAGCTAGGTGTACACACATTTTTTGAATCAAGTATATTTCCCAAGAAATTTTTGGTTTTCAACTATTCAAGTTAGTTTTACTCAAAAAAATATAACATTACCATTTCAGAGTGGAAAATTTAATACTTTTCAAAGGCTCATTGGACATCAAATAGCCCTTATAAAACTGGCTATAGTGAAAATTAATCAAAATTACATATATTTAATGTCCCTTAAAATCCAGCATTTTATAATTTTTAGGGGCCCATCGAAACTTCAGAGCTATCAGGCTCAGGGGAAGGAGAAATAAGAAGGCAAATCATGAGATAACAAGAATATGGAAAGGAGATAAAAGGATATTAAAAATAAAATTCAAAAGGGGAAAACTACTGAATAATGCAAAGACTAGACCAGTAAAACAGGGAATGCAGGAAAAAATTGAAGAGAATATAGAAACAGTTAGTATGGTAGGATATAACAGTAAAAAAAAAGGCATTTTCTTAACTCCAAGTACACACACAAACACATACACACACACACACACACACACACACACAGGCAACACAATGTCATATTATTCCTTTCCAAGCTGATTTATGCATTTAACCTGTGAATTGTCATTAGACAAACCAACATTGTAAGAAAAAACTTCAGCTTTTTTCTGGATTCATAAAATTCAGAGAATTCAGAGAATTCTAAGCTCAGTTCTGCAAAAGACTAGTTGTATTAAACTTTTCGCTAGTTTCTTAACCTTTCTTCACTTACTCTCTGAAAAAAATGCAAGTATACTTAAAGATTTCCAGGCAAGATTAGGTCAGACAAAGAGAGCAAGAAAACAAAAAAAAAAGGAAAATTGAGAATAAGAGCATGAAAAGTGAAGAATCAAATTTATCTAATTCATTCAAAACCTTAGTTATATGAGCACCCTAAAGCTTCCTATCTGGCTGTGAGAAATAACATTAACTTTTGTTTCTACCAGGAACAGGCAGGTTGACATCCCAGTCTAAGAAAAGTACCTGTTAATCTCCTCCAAGAGAAATTATAAGGGACCAGAGACCTAAATATCATGGGTAAGGTACTTGTCTTGCACTCAGTCAAACTTGGTTCAGTTCCATACCATATGGTCCTTCTTTGCTCAAGAATCACTCCTGGGAGTGATCCATGAGCAAAGAACCTACAGTAAGCCATGAGCACAACAAGGTGTATCCTAACCATTCCTCAAAAAAATGGACTTTCAAAAAGAAGTTTCAAAACAATGTCAAAAGTGACTGGGAAGTATCCTGTAGGCCCTTCTATCCCCTAAAGTTGTCCAAATAGTTTCCTCCAATACTCCCTTGCAGTATTTTCTACTGACTTGTCAGCAAGTTCCAGCAAGGGCTAGCAATTCTCTGTTACAGAAATGATATTAGGTGATAAATTATGGTAATTATAACTTTAATAGTGACAATAATGATACTTATGCTGATGATAATAACAATCATATGCCCAAAAATATCTTAACCAACTAAGAAGAAAAAGGGAAACAGACTGGAAAGAAAAGGAAGAAAAGGAAAATATCAAAGGCTTTACAAACAGGAAGAGTTACTATGTTCTAGTGCCTTTGTTAGTAGCCTTTCTCCTCTCAATAAATATTTATGGTATTCTTATCATCTATCATGTTTGTTTACAGTGCTATTAGGCAAACTTGAGGAGTAGAAAGATTTACGACACGTGTCCTAACAGATCATGATAAGGAAGCACCACGTTTGATGCACAAATCCCAAACATTGATGGTCTAGTAGTCTTCACATATGTGTTATAAATATGAACTTATTAGAAGCAGGATATCCATCTATAAGTTATTGTGGAGAAAAGGGGGGAAAAAAAACATTGACAGTATGGGTTGGGGTAGAAGTAACTAGCATACTCTTCAAATGAGACATAATTACCAAAAAAAAACTTTGTATTTTAATAGGTAAGGAGATAAGTAGAACAACAAAATTTGATGAATAATTAGATGTGGAAGGCAAAGAGAAGAGGGGAAAAAATCAAGAACAAATTCGAATTGTATAGACTGGCCTACTTAATGGATGGAGATTTCATTTACTGAGATGGGGGACGCAAGACTTAGAACAGGTTTAGGATAATGAATTTGATTTTATATATATATCAAATCTTCATCTGCATAGAATGCCACCTAATAAGCAGTGAACATGTAAGAATACAAATGAGAGTTATTAGGGAAATAAGATTTCTAAGCAACACATGGACACTTACCAAATTGTAGGATGCAACTGTAGCCCTGAATTTTTCAGTTGCTCAGTCTCTTCTAATCCTTTTTTTAATACTACATGGTATAATCACCATCGTCGTTTTTCAGAGAAGAGCTCAGAAATATTAAGTGCTTAAATTCTCAATTCTCCTACAGACACTAAACAGAAATTTTTCCTAAAATTTACTTTAGTCAGTTTGCAAAATTACACTGTTCAAGGTGTTTACTTTTATATCTTCCAAGAACAATTGGCCCAAGGACACAAACATAATCACTTGCTTGAGTGGGCACCAATAACATCTCCATTCGTTGGGAATGAGGTCCATTACTGTTACCGTTTTTATGAAAATTGGGTCTCTATCCCAGCCCACTTCCTCCATGAAAATCAGTTTAAGGGCCAGAGAGTACAGAGGTTAAGTCACTTGTCTTGCATCCTGCTGACCTCACTTTTGATCCCCTACACCACATCAGTCACAAGGGATCACTCCTTAGCACTGCCAGATGTGGTCCAAAAGATAAAAGAGTCACACCCATGTCCCGCTGCTGCCACCACATAAGCTCAGCTAACAAAGAGTTTCAGAGACTCATAATCAAATCTCAAAATACGTCAACTAGTTGCAAAACTTTCTCAGCTACACCAGTCCTGGCTGAGACCTCCACAGCAATCTCAGACCATCAAGGCCTCTGCAGCCGCACTCACACCCCAACAGCTGCCACCATGCTTATGGCCAGACTTTACCGTCTCATTACTGATCTCTATAAAGATGCAAACTGCTGACAGTATCAGGAACACTGAGGGCAGGGGGAATTCTGCTGAACACTCTGTGCCTTCTCAGCGTTGGGATAGGCGACCGCTCCCTCCTCCCCAGGCTTCTGAAAGCCCCAGCAGCCGAACCCACATCCTACCTCTTCTGCCATGCAAACTCACAGCCCAGCAGGAGCACACTAAATTGGACGGAAACGTAACATAGAAGTAACTAAACTCAACTGAAAGCAGAAAAACATTAACACAGAAAGTTCAATTGCAACAACAGATTATTAAATCCTCGGACTAGGACTTAATGTCCCCAGGGTAAGATAGGACAATTTTCACAACTTTTCTTTGACTTAAGTATGTTTTATAATTCTGTTATCCATTAAGTGGTACTAAGCAACATAAATTATTGTGGGTCTGATATGGGGGTAGTCTTGAGAGATGGGTGGAGAAACGGGACAACGGTATAGGAAAGATTGCACTGGTGGTGGGAT